>WYDI02011160.1:0-108412 GCA_009867235.2 Psittacus erithacus
GTAATATTCCAGCCTTTGAGCTGAACTTTGCAAAGCCATATGTCCTTATTTTCCCCAATCTTGGTTATTTTCCTACAGGGCTGTAGTGACAGGACAAGGGGTAATGGGTTCAAACTTAAAAAGGGAAAGTTTAGATTGGATATAAGGAAGAAGTTCTTTACAGTAAGGGTGGTGAGGCACTGGAATGGGTTGCCCAGGGAAGTTGTGAATGCTCCATCATCCCTGGCAGTGTTCCAGGCCAGGTTGGACAGAGCCTTGGGTGGCATGATTTAGTGTGAGGTGTCCCTGCCCATGGCAAGGGGGTTGGAACTAGGTGATCTTAAGGTCCTTTGCAACCCTAACTATTCTATGATTCTATGATTCTCTTGTGAGGTCAGTAAGGAGCAAGGAGTCCTTTTCTGCCAAGTTTTCCTGGACAGAAATTCTGCTTTAGTAGATATATGATACCACTTGGGAAAGTGGGATTATATCAACCATACATCAGGTATAATTGGTTGAATATACAGTTTTCCACAAAAGAATTCAGCATCAAAAATTCATCAGTATTTAATGCTTGAATGAGAAGCCAGTTACTCAGATTAATGGTGTGCCATGCCAAAATAACAGTAGCTGCCTCCCAGGGCTGCCCCGCAGAGTTAGAATATTTCTTTCTTCCATCCAGATGTTAAAGTGATCAGAAACATCAGCCTATTCATTACCTCATATGCAGCATGGCAAAAACTCATCCTTAAACTTGATTCTATTTCCCTGTATCCTGTCAGAAGAGATCCTGACTACAGTAGCCCATCAGTTACAGAGGTTGTTCAAAGGTAAAGACAACGCTGGGTTACTGCTTGAAGAATGTAGCTGTTTAGTTTTCAGGGGGATTAAGAGCTGCAGCTATTCTGTATCATTCCTCTGCACTGATCTTTTTAGCTTCAGGTCTGCTCTGGCTGCCAATTTGAGGGTCAGGCCCTAATCTTCAAAGCCATCACCAAGTTTTAAACTATTTATGTTGTCAGGGCATCACTGTCTGCACTACAGCTACAGAGCTGCATCCTTCTCGGAAAAGCAGCTCAGAGAGTCCAGGACAAAGTACACTAAGGCTGAAGACAGTTTTGGCAGTGTCTTCACTACTGGGTAACCTCCTCAAGGAGGTCACGCACTCAGCATTCCTGAACCATAAAACCACTCCTTATATCCTTTCTAAAGTTACCTTTCTTCCCTGTAGAATGTTCCCCTCATCTTTATGGTATAAAATAATTTCTTTTATGTCACAAACATGGAACTGTAAGCTAAGATTACTGAGATTTATGTGCAATCTATAACGAGCAAACCTGCAATCATTGAAAAGCTCTCACACAAAAATGTAAAAAAAAAAAAAAAAAGCTGCTCAGTTTGTGATCCTTATGACAGACATCCTGGACTCCGACTTTGGAGTTTGCCATTTGGAAAGAGATGCTATTGGCTCCCAGATTTGAGCGATTTTAGATACATGTCTAGACCTTCCTTGTGAAAGACTTTTTTCCACCAGAACTGAGTTGATTTAAACTACAAAGTAAATCTTTCCTAACAGAAAAAGGTTTATGTTACATATTCAGCTCCTTCAGAAACAGCCTCTTCTGCCTTTCCACATATCCTGATGGAGATAATCCCCTGCAGCTGCTGATTCATGCTGAGATTGCTCAAGGAATGGTTTGATGCAAGATTTACATTTGCAATAGAGTTCTTACCATTGTGCGAAGGGACTCCTGCAGAAAACTTATCTTTCCTTTGTAAGCAATCAGCTCTGTTCCAGCTGGTGAGGCAATGCTAGGAGCCAGGTACCAGCTTGAAGATCACCTGATCTATACAGCAGCCTAGAATTTGCTCCATTTTTTTTAGTGAGTAGGAGGAAAAAAAGGGGCAGTGTTAAGCAAAAACAACTGATGGCGAACTCCACAACTCTTGTTGCATTTATTTTGCATTTATTTTTGTAGTAGGTCAGCAACAGAACTCTGCCTGTTGATATTTTGATGATAGTTTCAGAGAGAAAGAAAAGACTGCCTTTTATTTACAGTGATACCCACCCTCCTATTTGGCTAGGAACAGTGAAGTAACACTACTGATCATTGCAGCTTCATTTTCAGACTTCAAGCATTTCATGTTTTGACTTGATCCTTCAGATCTTGAAGAAGCTCAAACTTCACTTTTATGAATTTACTAGGCCTCATAGAGAAAAACAAAATAAAATATGAACCCAAGAGCACCTCAAGGGCTCAAAGTTACAGGTAAAATAAAAATATCTTTGTTTAATATTTCACAGCTAGACCGCATAATTTTCAATGTTTACAACTAACCATTTTTCTGAAGATTCTGTTCTAGATACCAAATTTTTCTTTTTATAATTTGGATATAAAATGGTCTACCCTCAAGGGCATTTCAAAGATTCCAGTTTTGTGATTCATTTGTGAAGGGAGTTATTTTCAATCTTTCCCATGATCTTGGTGTCATGGGATTTTTATTCTCTGGGAGCCATGATGACACAAATAACATTAACAGCAACAAATGCATTATCCATTTTGAATTTATGATAGGAAAGAAACTCATGGCTTTTGATAATTTCTTAGTGGGCAGCAGCTTTTGTTACTTGCTGCCAGTACAAACTCGGCTGTCATCAGTTGTGGAAGGCTGCACAGGTTCAGTTAGATGTCAGCAGAAATACAGGTTATTTTTACTGTTTTCTTGTGGTTTCAGTTTAATTTCTCAAATCATATACTCTCTATGCCTCATATAGCACCTGTAAAATGGGATTATTTAGGTTTTCTTCTATTTGACTGTAAACAGATTGTCACAGAGGGCTAGGTTCTGTCATCTTTGCTGTTGTAGCAGAACATATCACAAAGAAAAATAGGAGTGAGAATGCATAATGAGCATTTATCAGAAGGGAGCCTAATTTTGAAGCCTATAGATGTATTCATTTATCTGAATATAATCAATAAAGTTATTAATGAAGTGCTAGAACTTTCAAAAGGCATGGAGGTTTACCCAGTGTATAAATACAGGATAATGCAGGGCAGTTTGATTAGCATACGGGCTGGTAGTCTGTTAACAGTTCGGTACATTTAGTAAGAGAAGTTGCTATCTCCTTTGACACATTTCCGTCACAACAGGCAGACGCTGTGTCCACTCTGTTTCTGTTTTGTGGTTAAATTAAGGACATCAGTTTTGTGGAACATACCATTCTAAACCACTATCATAAAATAAATACCATTGCAAAAGAGCCACAAAGGCAATACCCGTGTGCTGCAACGCCTGTCCTCCTGTACCTCCTCCACCCTGGGCTTGGGGTACTCTGTTCAGCTGCTGTAAGATGTTCTGGTGAAGCATGCTGCCTGTACTGCAGCATCCCAGCATGCCAGAAGGTCACTTTGACCCTCCAGCTTCTTAGTCTGCAACTGAAAATACTACTTTTGTGTGCAAGATTCTGTTTCAATGTCATCTCATTGGAATGTGGTATCAAATGCCTCTGCCTGTTCCGAGTGGATCACACACTGTGTTTGGGAATGCCCAGCCAATGCTACATTGGGTTAAGTTCTTACTATGTTGTATTGAATGGCTGTCCTGTGTTGAAATGGGAGCAACTAGGATAATGTGGTGATATGTATTGATATTGGTAAAGTGTATTGGCAAAGGAGGTTGAAAATTAGTAGTAGAATTTAACCTCCAAATTTGTCATAGTGTGTACCTGAAATATAGACACCAGAGCAGAGAGGAATTTTGTACATGGTCTTTTAATTGATGTTTGGAGTGGGAATAAATATGTGAGGGATAGGTGATATATTTCCTACAGTGGAATGGGGCAGAGAGTTGCTTTCTCTTTCATTCAGTTTTGGATGCAGTTCAATGATACTTGACTGGCTCAGGCTGTGCCGACCAGGGAACAGTGGGGAGAGGCAGGGGCTCTGCTGTGCCCTGCTGCACCCCATGACAGTGATGCGCTCATGAGGAAGGGGCATTGGGGCATGGAGGACATGGGCCCCCACATGCTGGTCCTGCAGAGCCTGACCTTCGGGTCCGCCAGCACTGGGTGTGAGGCTGTGGGGCAGGGGAGGGCTGTGAGGCATCTGGGCCAGCCCTGCATCCCAGCTGAACAAGGGCATGTATGCACCTCTACCTGTAGACATGCATACCTTGGGTTCTCCAGCTTGAAGGAGTTAGTCTGGAGGCAAATTTACCTTGTTTCAGTGGGCATTTAGGTCAGCTTCTGTCATGAGGATGAAGTAACAACACTGCTAGGTCCCAGAAGCTGCCTTTCAGTGCTTGTTCAGAAATAGGTCACTTGAGTGTCCAGGCCTATTGAGTCCAGGCCCCTAAAAGAGTTGCTTTGCTTAAGTTTTGGGTGTAGTTTAATGATATTTGTAAGGTGCTGCAAGATATTATATGAGAACAAAGCATTTTAGACTTTTAACAATTCAAGTTAAACTATGTGATCTGAGGTATCTCTAGATAGGATTTGTGATATTTTGTCTTTCGGAAACTGTTCTGGTTCACACTGAACATGCTCCAGGATAATAAATCTTTCTGTAAAAATGTGTAAAGATTCTAATACTGTTAAGGATATATGTTTGCTCATTTCCTTTAGCAAGGGTCTGTTTCAAATCTGTGGAAATGAAGAGGAAAAGGACAGCTTTCTTCTAACATTGTTTTTGTTTCATTTTCAATTTCACAGAAATAGGATGCAAACCCGATATTGTCTCTTAGGAGCCTGTTTGCTTTGTTGCCAAGGTCAAGCTAACTTTGTTGCAAGCTAACTTCCTATTTTTCACATGGCTGTTCTGTGCTTCAGCTATTTCTCTGGTGTATTAAAACAAACAGGCTTTTGTCCAACGTCAAATGTTCATGTCTTCTGTTTATTTCTCTGCCTCACTTTTAACCCTTGCAACTGTTTAAGTGCTTGGAAGATGCCACCACCCACTTACCCCATCCCACCCTTAAGCTGCTCCCTAACTGCTGTACTCGAGCTGAAGATCTGTCTGGGAACATGAGGGTTAGGCTGTACTAAGTTGATAAGAAGGAGCTGTTAAGGATCTCAAAGTGGCCATTTTGTAAAGGATGCATAAAGAGTCATTCCTCTGAACAGCCATGTGGTTCCAGAATTGGGTAGAAGATGGTGGTGGCAGTTGTAGGAGAGTTCTGGGGTTTGTTTTGTCTGTCCTTTTGCAAATACAGCAGGTTTTTTCCCTGCCTTGTGTGTAGGACCCAAATACTGAATGCACATTAAGAGGTTTTCAAAATTAAATGAGAAATTGTAATGTACCAGACAACTGCAAAATGCAAAGGTTCTGAACTTAAGCCTTTACTGTTTCAGCTACTTTATCCTCAGTGCTGTGAGGGTTATGGTCTGGGCTGTAGTCTTGAGATAGCTTGGGTTTATGTGTTCATATGTATGAGAAACTGATCTAGTAAGCAATATCTATATACTGATGCCCATTGATAGCTAAAATTAATGTCCTTCCTCTTCATAGAGAGTTCCATAAAAAATGAAATGGAAAGCACTATCACTGAAATACAGAAAAACAAATCTTGGCTTGTGAGTTCCTCATACTTGTGTCTGTGTTTCTTGCTTTTATATCATATTATTAGGGTTTCCTGCTGCAGAGGATAGTGTGTAAGCTAGTCAGGAAAACCTTCTGATATTGAAAGGACTGTGCTGCAGAAGTGCTACTTTCACCCTGATCCCCTTGTTTAAAGATGCCCCAAAAGCACCTACAGAGACTGGAAGAGAAACCTCCCTGTCCAGGAGCTGTAATGCTCATCTATATAGATATGACAGACAGCCTCACAAGCCTCAGTATCTATATAGCCACAAATGACTATACGGTATCTGTATAGTATTGAAAGTGAAGAAGGTAGCTTTGAAAAGTGCAAAACAGATGATCTTCTGTATATGAGACCATCTTCTGGACTGCTCAATGTCCAAATTCCTCTACACTGCACTGTTGTGTGCTTTTAATGCCGTAGAAGTACAGATGATATTTCAGTATAGAAGCTCCAGACTTTCTGGCTTTATAACTCTGTAAGCTGAATAAATTCTTTCCTGATTTGTATCTCCAACTTAATGACAAACTTCCTGTTGTAATAAGTGCAGCTGTGACAACACAGGCCTGGAATATACAGGATGCTAGAACAACCCTTGGGCAAACAAAGTGTTGGCTGTTGGTAGAAAGAAGGTAGCTGTGGATCTTCTTATGAATCCAAAAGATGACTCAGTGGTAGAAAAGGCAATTCTAAACTACCCCCCTGTTGTGACCTATAAAAACATACCCAACAGCCAACTTTTTCTCTTTCTGAATATCAGTACAGGGCTCCAAACAAAACAAACCCAAGAATGAGCCCAAACAAGGTGAGATAAAGCATACTAAAATTTAGGCTACTTAATGAGAAATCAAGTGCAATTTCTTTGGCATATTCCCACAATTTAAGTTAATCCAAAGAGTAATACTATAAGTAGTTAGCTGTTAGGGTTTATTGCTCTCCTCCTGGGACCCAGGGGGAGACTTGTACCTCATTTTATTACTGTATGGTCAAAACTGCCTACAAGTGAGAAATAAAGTGCAGGTCATTAAAAATCACATTCCTCTAGTATAAAATAATAAATCCTCAGAAGAGAAAGATCTGCTATAACTCTAAAGATTTAATATCCTTAAATATCTTAAAGATAGAAATTGATGGCTAGAACAAGGATAAGGTCAATATAACATTGTAAACTCAATGAAATATATCCATGAGGATGAAAAACGCAGCAAATCACTTCCTAACAAATGATGGTGGGGGACTGTGAGCTATTTATTTCCAATTATTGTGAGATCCACAGTCAAAAACTTCAATCTTGCCATCAATTAATCAAGTTCTATCTCACTTTACTCCAGTCCTTAGCTCATAAAGCTTGGTTTAATAGCAGCAATGAAATCTTCCTAAGAAGGAAATAAAACTTTATGAAAAGATGTTGATAAGAGGAAAGCCTTCCTGTTGAAAACAGGCCTACTAATAAAGAGACCTTCATGCTGTTATAGCTATTACTCAAAAGAATGAATATATTTTCACTAGGATAAACATGCTTTGAACAATACTGTGTTCCTGTGTCAGGCAGCAAAAGAATTTCATTCATACCCAGAGAATCAGGTCTGTTCTAAACTATGCAATTAGTTCCTTCATATTGCATAAACAGACAGTACCTCCACGCAGACGTACTGCATTACAGTTATGCAGTCTGGCAACAAGCCCTAGCTTGTCAACATAAACTTTTCTTTTGAACGGGGATGTATGGTAAGCCAGATTTCATAGCCAGCAGAGTTCAGAAGTCCAGTGATTAGAAAAAGAAAAGAGATCTGAAGCCTTGGGGTTTATTTTTGAACTGCAAAAAGCAATTTTGGGTCATAAAGCTGTTGGGATAGGAGGAGAGAGAAGTCTGGTGGGAGTGGTCAGGAGGAAGGCCCCTCAAATCAGTGCTGGTGGTCTTAAAAAGCAGCTTGTGGATGAGGGAGAGAAAGTGAATTCACTATATTTGCATTTTTCATCAATATGTTAACTATGTCTTGGATGTGTATTTTAAGTAAAGGACAAAGGAGAGCTGGAAGGCTTACAGTTAAGTAGACTCAATAGTCAGTGAAACCCAAGTCCAAACCTGCTTAAATTGATATGAATCCTTTTAGTTCCCAAAGATATATATGAACTGGTTTCTTACACTGCTGGGTTCGTTATTAGCATTATAGGATTACTACAATAATAGTAATAGATCATATAAGAATTAATCAGTGTATTATTAATAAGAATTTATTGTGTATTGTCTTTTTCTTGTTATTTTTCTTTTACTCATTCCCAGATTTTGTAGGCATTACCATATTAT
Organism: Psittacus erithacus; assembly: GCA_009867235.2. Lineage (NCBI taxonomy): Eukaryota > Metazoa > Chordata > Aves > Psittaciformes > Psittacidae > Psittacus > Psittacus erithacus. The sequence goes on from WYDI02011160.1 coordinate 7,868, forward strand.
TGCTGTTACTATTTTGTAGGACAGAAATGCTTGAAAGCACTCAAACCAGGGTTATGCAGCAGCTAGACTGAAGCAATGAACATACACTGACCCTATTCCAGGTTGTTTAAAATCAAATGCAAAATATAAAACAACAGATGACTTTAATGTATGAATGCTTGAAAAATATGACCAAGCATAAGTTAGCTCTAGGGCTATAGAGCTGGGGTCAAAGCTGGGGACTGACTGGGCCAGGGAGCAGCTCTGCCATAAAGGACTTGTGGGTGCTGTGGACTGCCAGGTTTTAATATGCATCAGCAGTGTGCCCCAGGGAGATAGAGGCTGATCATAAACTAGGTGGTAATAGTGAGAAGGTAGCTGCAGTTCACAAGAAGTGATTGTGTTTCTCCAGTAGTATTGTGAAGCCATGTCTAGAGCAGTGTGTCTGGTTTTGGTCCTCTGGATACAAGAACAATGTGGACAAAGTGAAGTGAATCTAGTGAACCGTCATTAAAATGACTCACTTGAGTGACATGGTGTAGAAAAAGAGTATGAGAAAGCTGGGTTTCTTCCTCTCTTAAGAAGATAAACATTAGGGGAGATCTGGCTGTAACTACCTAAGAAAAGTGTGTGGAGGAGGCAGGGTCAGACATGGCTCAGAGCTGTGCAAGGGAAAGATGAGAAGTGATGGGCTCAGGATTGAACACAGGAAATTCCAAGAGGATGAAAGGAACAAAAAAAATCACCATGAAGTTGTTCAGCAGAAGGACATGAACACATATAGGTTGTGGAATTTTCGTTTCCTAAGAGATACTCAAAACTCAGCTGTATGAATTCCTGAGCAGCCTGAAGTTAGAAGTTAGCTTACTTAGTTAACTTAGTTGATTTAGAAGTTAGCCTTGCTTTGAGCAGTAGGTTCTATTAGGTGACCTCTAGAGGTCCCTTCCAAATGGAACTATCCACGTGAATCTGTAATTTTCTGGTTCTCATTTATTTTATAGCCTCTTTTACCCCAGTTCTTGCAGTTTTACAGGGCTTTCAAGTAAGTGTAAATAAACAAATGGAATATGCATATGTAAATAAATAAAATGGTTAAACTACACTGCTGTAGCACAGTAAACAAGAATCAGGTCCATCAAATCTTATATTCTGTCATTACTAGCTATCAGCTGGACTCCCTGCGGTGGGCAAACTGCTGTCTAGAGAAAACAGCCCACAGTCTGAACTGCAGAAGTTAGTATCTGCTTGAAATGGGAAATTCACTCAGACCACATGCTGGAGAAGATGGCAGTGCGAGTCACATCAGTATCCAACAGGAGTTAACCCCCTATTGAGAAGATTCACTCATAAATGCAACTTTTCTTTAAAACCTTCCACCAGTAGTTCCTCAAAGGAACTGTACAGGGAGTTATGTGAAATCTCCTGTGTCCCATTAGGACAACCTGACCTATTGTGGATTCACTTGCAAGTGAATGAAGAGTGCTGACAAGACTGGGTAATACAAATCATGAGCCTGACTCTCTACTGAAGAAATAAGCTATCAAACTGTCTCTTCCCTGCTCTTCCTGGGAGAAGTGCATTGAATGAAGCACATGAGAATTTTTCATTTATCACTAAGCTTTTGGTTTCCTTCAAAACTGCTCTAGCATCTACCTCGTAAATGAGGGAAGTTAATTGAAAATTGCTGTCAGCATGCAGAGCCTGACACTGGGGGAGTATTGTCTCTCCGTGCTATAGTGATTTGATTGGGGCTGCTGTCAGATGTTATATATGTTATGTTCGGCTCAGCATTGAAAAACAGTCTTTGCCATTTGCCTTGTTCTCACAGACAGGGAAGCTCAAGCCATTGTTCCCAATTTGTTTTCAGTTGTTGCAGTCTTCATGCTGATAATTTAACAGCCTATGACTTAGAAAAGGATAACAAGAATATCTCTTTGGAATAGTACAGAGCAAAGGCACATGAAAGGATAATTAATTTTACTTTCATACTAGTGCGTGCATCCTGATTTATCTCTTGCAACAGTCATTTACTCTATAAAATTTGGTAGTAATTTTGCAGTATGTATGGGCCTGCTCCAGCATCCCATAAATTGAAAATACCCTTTTGGCTTCAGTGGGCTTTGGATTGTTTTATCACAATTCTCATCTCAGGATCTCAGAGTGCTTTGTAATTACACCTGTATGAATCTTCCCCGTGTCTCATTCTTCTCCATGTAGCAGAGGACAGGGTAGAATGTGGAGGCAGAGAACAAGAGAGAAATGCAGAGCTGGCCTTGTGAGGGGGGAGCAGCCTCTCCTGAGGGTGCATGTACGAAACCAGAGCCTTCCAACTCATGGTCCCCTGTGAAGGACCTGCAGTTCCTTTTAACACTATAAAAGTCTGTGTTGATTTCAAAAAGAAAAGAAATCGAATGTGCTTATTCTTACCTTTATTCCATTTGGCTATGGTGTGCATATAATTCACCCTAGAAAGAGAACTTCTTTTTCGATGCAGATGCAGCACAATTTTAAAGCGTCATGGAGCTTCTATTTTGAGGGATCATTAGGAACAGTGTTACAACAAAATTATTGCCATTTCCTGCAGTTTGTACTAAGTGTGAATAAGGTTAAAAAGAAGGGAGCAAAATAATTTGTACAACTGTTACAAAAACAAATTAGGAATAAGTTTCACTTCTCAATAAAAATGAAGAGAAAAGGTCCAGAAGTTTAAAGAAATGAGAGCACTTAAGCATTTGTATTTTCAGAAGAGAATTGCGCTTTTAGGGTGGAAATCCCATTGACTGTTTGGTTTGCATTGGCTTTACTTTTGTTTTCATACTGAGGAGGGATGTTCCAGACATACAAGGTTCACTTTCCTCACCTCCATCCAAAAAAATATCTGCACCCCCAAGTTTTGAATACAAGGAAAAAAACCCAATTGTAAACCTGCAGCGTTTTGTTTGGTTTGGTTTTTTTTTTTCAGATGCCACAGATCCACAAATACTTTCTGGGTTGCAGATCCCTGAAACAGATTTCTGTTAGAACAGGTAGGCTAGCAGTACTTTGCTGTGTGAATTGGAAAGCTCGTACAGTGCCTCCAGGGAGTTTCCCAGATTATCTATTCAGTTTCTTTCAGTAACTGTTTATTTTACTTGGGGTTCAACTCAATTCCTCTCTTTCTATTTTTCTTATAGTCCAGAAATATCTGTGTCACGAGTGTGTTCCTAATCCTTAGTTTGTTCGTTCTAGGGGTTAAGTCATCCGTGTCACATTACAAGAGTTTCAGTCCTTCTCAGTTTTTCCTTTTGTCTCCATACAGCTGCATCAGCCACAAGTATCGCCTGATCAAGACCATTCAAGCCCCCTTGTTTAAATTCAACAGCAGTCCTGATGTCTCTGCCCTCTGGAGTGGTGAATTCTGCTGGCTGACACCACTCCAGAGGAAGAAGAAATTCTTCTCTTGTCCAAGTACTTGCTTATTCTTTAACACAGGCTCGTGTAAAGAGGAAGGACTGGCATTATATTTGTTACTATTCTGCCTGATTTGGTAGGATATAGAGACCTTTCTCAGCACAGAGCCCTGGCTGTGCTAGGCACTGTGTGCATATATATATAAGTGAGGAGAAGTCCCAGCCTTGAAAATCTCACCCTTTCAAAAACTGAAACCACAAAAGATGTGAGAAAATGTTTCTGTACACAAACAGGGTGATTATCATTGTGTGTAAGCTTGATTTCTTCCTTCAGTTCATTGCAAAGCACCCCTCTGAAGGGTCAGCAGAGAAGGCAGCTCAGGTTTCTCCTGCTTTCAGGGTAGTCGAGTGCAGAGGTGAAGATGCTACGATGCTGCATGGGAGCCTTCTCTGCTGATGAGCCTGTCACCTGCAGCCTGACACAGTGGCTTTTCCCCACCATGTACCCCTTTCCCTCATCACCCCCTTGTGTCTCTTGTACAGGATTGTGGAGGGAGGGAGAACTCCCGGCGCTGCCTGGCTTCACAGTGGGACAGGGGGGATTCACCTCTGCAAGTCTCACGTTCATGGTGTGCCAGTAGTGGGCATATTGAGGCCAGCGTCTGTTATCCTTGAAGAACACACCTCTTGTTTTTTGGACGTCTGACACCAGAGGGGTCAAATGCCTAGCACCTTACTGCTATTCAAAAGGACAAAAATCACTGCCAGTTGGTGTTGATGAATGCAGTTACTTATAAAGGGGTCGTAAAAGTGATTAGGCATCACAATAAAAAGGGAAAGAAAATGGGGAAAGAGGAGAAGACTGATGGAGAGGGATTTACGTGCAAAATCTTGTTATTGGCAAAGGGGGAACACACAAGCCAAGAATTTTTCATCTAATTAAAGTCTCAACTTGCTAACTAATATACAACATGTATTTAATTAGTAGTAGTACAGTTACAATACACAAAGATTCACAGTCCAAATAATTTAAGTCCTATGAACAGAGAGGTTAAAAACTGTTACACCAGAGTGCAGCCTTACAAGTCCACCCCTCATTCTCTGATGTTACAATTCTTCCCACTGCCTGTATCCCAGGGGCAATGGCACAAGTTTTCCTTATGAACAGAGTAGTGGGTTTACAGCAAGGCATCAGCTTCCTGTGTGTCATGGCCCTGGGAGCACCACCAGCCCTTGCTGTCCCTGCCCAGCCCACAGCCCAGGACTCATTTCAGCCCCACAAGGCCATCAGTCCTCACCTCAGAAATGCCACAGCAGGGCTGGTCTCCAGCTCCCCACACCCCTCTCCTGCCTGGCCATGGGTAACCAGAGCCAGGCCAACACATGGACCCACATCCTGACCCATCCCCATTCTCACAGCCCTGTCTGGCCACCCTGGGGCTGTTTCTGAATCTGGTTCATTCACATGTGCCTGTACTTCTCTGGACTGCATCCCATGTCCCCACTTCACAGGTTTCTGCTGTCCTCCTACATCGTTATCCTAGGGTTATAAATATGTCATACTACACAGACTATCAGCTTGTTATTATTATCTGTATAAAATTTATTATGCCATATGGCTATACCATATGATTCTGCCATATGATTTTGCTCAGCTCTAGAGCTAAGCAGCAGTTAACTAAATTAGGCAATAGCCACCTGGACATTCAAAAATCACTGCTAGGGCTAAACAAGCTAAAGCACCATTCCAGACAGGCTAAAACAAGTGAAGACAAACTCTGACATGTCCTGAGGTGTGGCCAGGTTAGCACAAAGCCTATAGATGGTCCCTAGCCACATGAGTACCATGCTTCCTGAGCTAGGAGGCTACACTTGGGTGCCTCCTTGGGTACCCTCATAGGGTACACTTGGTCTGGGAAGGAGAGAGGGACACTTCAGGAGGAGCTGAGTGAGATGAGAGATTTGGCAAACAGCCACCAGAGAAAGCAATCCATCCCTTTCCTGAAGGCAACCTGATGCTCAAGAGACACAGGGGTACAGTGTGCTGTGAGATCTTCTCTGTCTTTGTGGCATTTCTTTAGTTACAGCTAAAAGAAGCTGAACAAGCTGATGGTAGGATAGCCATTATGGGATGGTGCTCTCAAAGGCCCTTCCATCATCCAGGTCTGGTGAGAGACGGTGACCTCCAGCTAGGAGTTTTCCTGAGTACTTTTTTCATTCCCCAGCCATTTCTGTTCAATACTTCCAGAGATGTGTGTCAAACAGCTGGTGATGCTACCTCCCAATTGTTGCATTGCTAAGAGAGAGGGTGCCAAACACTATGAACTTACATGACCCCTTGCATTAAAAAATACATCTTTGCACTGTTTCTCCCTGGAATAATATATATATGGTGGATCCAGGTCCTCTGAAATATCTCATCTCCTCTTTATCAGACAGGATTAGTTTGGGGTACAAAAGGTCTTTCAGACCTCTGGAAGGACATCCGTCAATACTCTCTGAAAACCACATACTAAAGCTCTGCTTATTTATTTAGTAAAAGGGGAAAATATTTGTTTCTGAATGCATACATCTGCAATGAACTTCCAAGGTGAGTAACCCTAACAGATTCTAATAAGCTAGTGATGCAAAATAGCATTTATAAGAATCAGTTTTAAATTAAAAACTCATCACATGGTGGAGGGAGGAGAACAACACACAAGAACCACATCTCTGTGTACTCCAGGAAGGCTGCGTATGGTCTGCTATGGTAGGTGGCTTCCCCTTGTACCAGTATATCTGAGCAAACTGTTGTGACTGTCTCAATACGAAATCCACCACTGGCTGAATAATGATCATCATAGAGATAAGATTTAGTCTCCCTTTTTATTATTAATAGTCTTCCCTGAGTTTACTTGTTCTAAGCTCAGGGGAAGTCCTCTTTGATTTGGTAGTATATGTGCCTCAAATGCTGATATTACCATAGGTTTTGGGTTGCCTTAAAGCAAAATAGCTTCAGGTAACTTAGCTGCAGACCTGCCACATCTGCACATTTCAGCAATTATGAACTTGGACATTACAAGTTATCTGAAAACTGTGTGGAAATGGAATTATCTCATGGGTACCTTCTGTAAGAAAGAAATAGCTTATTGAGTCTAATTGCATTTGTGACTACGTACACAGCCTTTCAGTCATGCCATAACCTTCTCAGTCTTAACTACCAAGTATGCATCTGTGACTCTGTGTTAAGTCAAATTCAGAGACATTGGCCTATTTTTGTACAGGACACTATAATGGTCAGAGCCTGTGTTTCTGGGTCCCACCATAGCCCTACTTCCATGGGCACTGGGTGCAACTTCCCAGCGTGACAGAGCATCTTCAGCTTTGCCCATGTGGTGTAACCAGAAAAAACAAGTCACATTCTTCCACCCCAAACTCATGACATTCACCTAAAATGTATATAAAACTATACATATACATACACGCACAGAGAATTATTTTATATGTATGTGTTTTTATTTTCATTTCTGATCTCTCAGGGTCAGATGTTACCATCTTTTAAATTCATTGCTTCAAGGCTTTAATAAAAACACAATGTATCCAAGTTTTGCGATATCGCTGTGAGGTTTTTCAGTATTATCTGAGCTTGGCTGCCCTTTTTGTACAATGAAGCTTGTCTCTCCAGATTCATTAATGTTTGTAGACAGTTTTGAGGTCTGTGGCAAGAGCTATGTAACCAAAAATTGTCATCAGTATTATTAATTGTTTTCCACAGTTAATGAAATAATTGTGCAATCAGAACTAAGCAAGTATGTGCTGAAATGAGGAGGATTTTTTCACCACATATGCAAATGCAGAATGTCAGATGACCTACACATTCTCTGAACAGGTCAGACAGCCAAACCAATTGCTTCTGTCTATAAAAACAAGAACTGGGACTACAATTTTCAAAATTAGAATTCAGTGCAGTAAACAATAAAAACACAGTTTACAAAGTAATTCTGGCCAATCTGGTGATTTTACTACTGTGGTAATGATATTTGATCTATTTCTTAAAAGCTTAATTGGCTATAGTCTTGGAATGCACCAAATCCTTGCCATTTGTTAGAAGAAAGCTTCTCCCTCTGACCTTTCTGCTGAGAAACATAAAATCTACAGACCCCAAACCCAAATAAAAATGTCAGCATCCTTTTTATCAACACCATGTGATTATTAAAGATATGTATTGATTTTAGATGCATAACTCAGGAATTCTGAAGGCTTGGGATGAGCCATACGGTTAACATTGTTCCGCTCCTCCACCAGAGTAGTGTAGTTCAAACCCCTAGAAGAAAAAAAGAAAAAACAGGAACTTACCTAAATTCTTGCAAAACAGATGATTTCTTTTTTTTTCCAGGTTATGCATTTTCCTTTCTGCCTGCCTTTTTATATTCTTATGAATATGAGATATAAGGAAAATGAAATATCTGAGGTTTAATGATCTCCTCTCTCCCAACGAACATACAATTGTAATAAAAAACATCTGTCAGAAAAGAGTGTAGATATAAAAAGATTGTTTGTGTCTTATTTCCTTTTTGTCTCCTTAAGATAGGAATATGGAGGCATCAAAATGCATAGTAATGTCTGAGCTTGCTTTGTAACCTGTAGTTTGTTTGCTAAAATTCAGTTAGAGTCTCATCCATCAAACACAGTGTAGCTCTTGAGACGGGACAGATCAAAATCTAGTGATCACAAATGCCCTGAGCTTTGACCACATGATGTCAGTGGTTCCCATATGGCCTTTCTTATGCCTCAGGTTTCTTTCAGGACAGGGTCTTGACTTCCAAATCCAAATGTCAGCCAATCAGCTCTCAGTGCAGAGATTGAGTAATGCACAAATTAAGGATTTGGTTCTGATTCTATTCCTTCCAAAATAAATAGAAACACTTCCCATGGCTCCAGTGGGAGAAAAGTCCTCTGTGTTACTTCACTAGCTGATTGTGATCCACATAGGATTGTGCAGAAAGAACTGCCAGGTAATTCATAATGTCACAGAGTCCTTGTCTTACTGCAAGGTTTTTTATCGTCACACATTCAACTATAATCCTAGCTATAAATTTACATGGCTTATAATTGATGCATTAGTAACTGGAATGAATGGATGGCAACCTTGTAAGCCACCAATGATGGCAGCTTCAAGCTAATGAGTTTTGGGCTCAGGATATACAGCTGTTTCCTAGTCAGCTCACTCAAATAATCTCGCTCATGGATGTAACAATAATTAGGAACAAGGAATAAAAATCCGACAACCCTTGGCAGCTAGACTAGGGGATAAATATGTAAGGTGTGTATGTACTGATGCAAGCTCCAAATAAAGCAATACTGAGACCAGAACATCCTGGAGGTGTAACTCCGTGTTCTCTGACTTGGGGATGTAGGCACTACAAGGACCGTGAGCAACTTTCAGGTTTTTTAAGATTCCAGACTTTTCTGCAGTACAGAGTTGTCCCTCTGTATATATTGTATAACTTGGGCAAAATGTTTCACAATGGCTCATTGAGGCACTCTTGTCTATCACAGTCACTGGAAGTCACGTGGATTTCTGCACCGTGATGGCACCCTGACAGACATCTTGCTCTTGCCTGATACATTCTCTGCCATATCCTCGAGCTCTTCAGAAGAATAATTCCTTGGCTGGAAATGAGGCTTCTGGGAATCCTTTGTGCTGCTGTGTCTTAGCATCTGGGATAAAGGGTCTGAGTCCGCCAGAAGCAGTCTGGACATTTTTCCTCTGTTTCAGAGCTGAGTCTGAAGTTTGGTTTCTCCCAGGAGAGGGTTACAGATACTCTGGGTTCCTCCTTCCTTTTCACGTTTAGATTATGGGTTGCTCTCTGATCTGCTTTGCTTTGCTGCACCAACCTGAAAGAAATGAAAGGGTTATTAAAGAAAATTAAAGAAAATGCAAGTAGCTTCTGTAATTTTGTATTAATCAACAAAGCACAAGCTCTCCACTAAAGGAGTCAATTAACTACTTCTTAATGGTCCAAAGCCTATGGGGAGAGAGGAGGTTTTTTAATAATTATTTTCACATTCCATTTCTGGAGGATGTGACACAACCAAACCAAACCAAACCAAACCCACTGGAACCTAGCAGACGCTAGGTTCCTAATTACTTCAGAAGTTTATAGAATGTCCTCAACATGTTTAGACCAAATCTGGCTCACCAGTTTTGAGGCCACTATGTTATTCATAGATTTACTACTCAAAATAAATCTGTGTTTTGAACAATTACATTCATGTAGTTACTACTGAAAATGGTCTAAAAGATAGGATGTTACATTTAAGCAGGATATCTTAAAACTAAACACACCCCAAAGAAACTCCCAGTGAGACTATAGATGACTTTGGGGCTAAAAAGGATCTCTATATTTATTCTACAAGAAATCTGGAGAGGGACTTTTAACAGGCACAGGTAGTGACAGGACAAGGGTGAAAGGCTTTAAACTGAAAGAGGGGAGATTTATATTAGATGTTAGGAAAAAAATCTTCACGGTGGAACAGGCCCAGAGAAGTTGTCAATGCTCCATCCCTGGCAGTGTTTAAGGCCAGGCTGGATGGGGCTTTGAGCAACCTGGTCTATTGGAAGGTGTCCCTGCCCATGGCAGGGGGATTGGAACTAAATGATCTTTAAGGTCCCTTCCAAACCAAACCGTTCTATGATCCTATGATTCTCCATATCCTCTGGCCTGCACTGTTTTCTAGATAGGACCATGTTTAGCTTTAATGCAAAATGTTTTCTGTAATATTACCTAAGCAGCAACTAAGTAATTTCTGTATTTGGGATTTTGTTTTCTTTATCATAACATAAAGAACAGAGGAGCACAGACCAACTGCCCGTCTCTTTTGTTTCCGTCATTTGCTGTGGATTCCTCTAGATTAACCTCACATTTTTAAAATCCTAAATCAGGAACAATTCTGCTGTTTTGCACTGTAGCTGCACATGGCTTAAAATCACGAGAAGAATCAGGCTTGCTTTGTATATTTTTGTCCTCTATACATACTCTATACATACAGTAGTGTCTGTTTTCAGCAAGAGTGGAAATTCCACTATCAAGCAGTTTAAATCCCGAAGCTTACTGCAGCCAATACTGTCCAAATTTACCACTTGATCATCTAATTTCAATACAGCCCAGACAGTGGCACTCCCCCATGAATCCATGGGTTTGTTGCCCACACCGTGTCTTCTGTTGCGTGTACACCTGCAAAGGAGATCACAACTGGCTGGGGCCATGGTGTTTGGCTGAATTCCATGCAGGAAGGCGGGGTGTCAGCAAAAACACTCTGCTGGGTCTGCCAGATGGTTGTGTAAGTTGTTCATTGTGTATAAGTCATTCTGCAGGTTCCCAGCATGGAAAGGATCTTTAGGCTATTCTACAACAGAAGGAAATTCTTTGGCATATTTAGTTTTTCCCCCAAACATTAATGAAATGTCTTCTTCATCCCCTGAGTTACGATGTTCTGCTTTCCTATTAGTTTTATAATCATATGAAATAATTCTATAAATGTCCATCCCTACTGTACACATCCTGAAGAAAAGTAGTTAAAGCACAGAAATAGAATGTATTCTTCCCCAAATCCTTATGCCATTTATTCTTCTGGTTTCCCTTTTTTCATCCTCATGTCCCACTTTCTTTCCATGTTCTTGATTATCTCTTTCCCTTCAAAATATTTTCTTCCCAAGTAAAAGCAAACAAAAATATCAGCCCACAGTGGTCTTCTGCATTTGTTTTTTGTCCTTTGTTAAAGGGAATTGGAGCAGGGGCTGCTCTTGGGCTGCTATCCAGGAAAGAAGGGAAAGAAAGGCACTGTTCGTCCCTGCCAAGGACTAAAGCAGTCACCAACCTTTTCTTTAACAGTATCTCTCGTATTCCTTTCCACCTCTCATGGGGTAAGTGCTTTTTTTGTATAAATTACTATTATTATTATTTACCTAGGGAGTGTGACACAGCACATGGTGACTGGCATGAATACTCTGGAAATCTTAGTTTAATGTCAGTGTTCCTGAAAGAGTTCATTCACATGAATGACCTAGGAGGCCTCCCCATAATCTGATCCTTGAAGGTTTGAAGGCTTCTTGGAAACAAAATTCCTGTTAACAAGAAAAATTATTGTTATCTGCACATTTCATTGCTTGTTTAGGTACATAAAAGTGGACTCAATGCTCTCATTTCCCTGTGATTTCACAAGATTTTTTTTGTGCTTTCCTATTATGTGCAGAACCCTCTGGACCAGAAAAAGTAGCAGGGACAGAACCTCTAGAAGATGCAGTGTGACAAAGGGCATTGCCAGCTCACAGCCAGGAAGGGCAAATTGGCTGAACTGCTTTTTCTTTTCTCTAGGGGTGGCTTTTTTTTCCTTGAGGCAAGGTTAAGGTGAGCTCCTAAGCAATTGTGGAGCGAGGTCCCATCTCTCCCAGCCTGATCTGCAAGCTCGGGTTACTCTCGCCTGTTTGGTTGACGAAAGCCTGCCGTGCGCCTTATGCCTGCCTGCTGTCCGCTGCCCACTACAGCTCTGAGCCTTCTTGGCAGCCGGGCAAAGGAACAGTTTGCAGAGCTCAGACCTTATCATTGGGAAGATTTGCTGGGAAACACCAGGTCAAGGATGGACTAGCGCCACTTGAGAAGGGATTCAGCAACAGAACTGCTGCAAACAGCAGCTGAGCAGTACCTTCCTCTCTTCTTTCATAAAAAGTGCTTAGAAAAATCCATGTCCTTCCCGGAGAAGCCATCAGGGGCACAACTCTGGCAGTGATGGCTCTGACTTCACTTGCCTCCGCAAATGAGTCACGGAGTGTTATAAAAAGCAAGGACCTGCCAAGTCTCATTTCTTGGAACTGAGTGGAAATTTCAGCAAGCAGCTGCTCTTTCATTAGTTTATGCTTTTCCTCTGCGGGTTTCTTGAAGAAGGCCTGGAATCACATAAACTTTCTAGCACAAAGGACCTGTTGCTATGTTTGGATAACTGTGGCTCAGTCCTGGAAGTCTCTGTGTGTTTGGTCTAAACCTGATTTTGATCTTCATGAGGAATCCTGGTGAAACCTGGAAGGAGGGTCGGCACATAATTAAAAGGTAGGTCTTTCAGGATTGGCAATTCAATCCAATAAACAGAACCTCAAAAATCAGATAAACTTAACTATATAATCTCTGAAGGGTGTTCTTTTCATCTTGCTGATGGTGTTGAAAGATTGAGATTTTCTAGTTTTTCTCTCAAGTCACGAAAGACAAAAAAAAATTACTGGGAAGTGAAATCAGTGAAAACTGATTCTCAGAGAACAGCCTGGTTTTAGGAGTGGAAGTGGCTCATTATAGAAATCACGACTGTGACAACAGCATAGCATGAAGACTTTGGCTACCTGTAAGCATGCCAATCGTAATCTGTGCATGGGACTATTCCCCCTTGCCAAGTGAAAGCCACGTGTAAATTGTCAAGGTCAGGAAGAATGTGGTGCCAGATGGAAACAACATAAACAGCTGAGAGATTTCATCTGGGATTTAGAGTCAGGACGGGAGACTTTTGTTCTCATAGCTCACTTGTTCCAAAGGTGCCTTAGATACACCTACTTCTTCGGGGAAGGATTTTGCTGTGGAGTCTTGGTAGGTTTTGTGTGTGGCTTTTTTTAATTCCTATTTTTGGTGAACACTTACGATCACTTTAAACAGCTCCCGTATTTCAGCCCGGCTCCGGGGTGCTGCTCTCCGCACCTCCGTGAGCGCCGGATAACCGCAGCAGGGATCGGACCGGCGGCTGCACCGCGGCAGCGCGCAGAGCCCGCATGATGCGGGCGGCTCAGCGGGGCTCCCCCCTGCTTCGCCGCGGGACCGCCCCGGCTACCGACTGGGGCTGGGGCTGTGTCAGCGGGGCAGTGGCCGTGGCCGGGGCGGGGCGGAGGGCCGGCAGAGGGAGCTCCGCTCCGCTCCGTTTCGCTCCGCCGCTGCTCCCGGTGACCGGCGCCCTGCCCGCGCCGCTCCGGCACTTTGTTGGCCGGCGACAGCGGGATCCCCGGCCGCGCGGAGCGGAGCCGTGCGGCCGCCGCCACCCCCCGGCGCGGGAGGAGGACGCCCGGGAAGGGAAGGAAAAGGAAGGGAAGGTAAGGGGCTGGCGGGGCGGGATTTTCCCTCATAGCCGAGACCCCCGTTTTGTTCCGCTACACCCAAAGCCGCCCGGCTTCGTAATATGGCGAATCGCGGGGCATTAACCCCAGGTTCGCTCGGGCAGGGGCCGCTGGGAAGCTCTCTGCCGGGCACCCCGCGCTGAGCAGGGCTATGCCGTGGCGGCTAGGGACGGTGCGTAGCGCTGCCGCCCTGCCCTGCCCTGCCCCACCGCCGTGGCTCGGTGCGCACGTAGCTCTCGGTGTGTATGTATAGGTGTACGTGTGCTTTCCTTCTTCCTTGCGGTAACGCGAGCCGCCGCCACACCTGCTCGCACCTTGCCCGCCGGGATCTCGCCGGTGCTGGGGAATGGCAGTGTCCGTATCTGTGCCCTCCTCCTCCTGCCTCACCTGCCAGGTGACTTAGCTTTCTGTTTTTATTGTGGTGTTTTTCCCCCTGTGGTTAAGCTGGCTTTTGCAAAGGCGGGATGTGTTGCTGGTGGCTGGCGCAGGGCAGCTTTCAGGCGGGGTTATCCTGTTGCCTGCTCGTGTTGCTTTGGTGCTGTGCCCTCCCGTCTTCCTCCTTATCTTCTCTATCTGCTAACTTTCCCTGGCGTTTTTACTTGTCCTGCCCACCTCACTGCCATGACATGCGCGCCCTTATGCATCCTCCGCTGCATGATGGATGACCTGGGCACACGGTGGGAAACAGATCTGTGGCATTTTGCAGCATGAGCTAAGGTGCTCCTGCCCCTTCTTTTAAACCCCAGTTTCAGGCCAGCTAGTAATAGGCAGTTGAAGAAGGGTGGAACAAATATTTCTTAACAAAATACCGGCATTCATCCCTGGCAGTGTTCAAGGCCAGGTTGCACAGAGCCTTGGGCAACCCGGTCTAGTGGGAGGTGTCCCTGCCTGTTGCAGGGGGATTAGAACTAGATGATTTTAAGGTCCTTTCCATCCTAACTGTTCTATGATTCTATGATGTTGTTTGGGAACCAACCCTCCCGCTCAAAAGCTGTGCTTTGCTTTGGCTCGTGGGTCTTGTACCCCTCAGAATTGTGGACATGCAGCAGTAGAACCTTTGGTGGAGTCTGCTTTGTTTACTTAAAGTGAATTACTGAAGATAAAAGTGCTACTGCTCTGTGGTGTTTCTGCTTAAATATTAAGTAAAGGGTGAATCTTATGTGTCTTTGCGGTGTAGAACATATTTTAATTGTTTTCTCCATCATCAAAAATGTGGTCCTCCTCCCTTCCTACTGACCATCTTTCTTCTTGTTTGTGATTGTGCAATGTCTGTATGTCAGCTATAAAAGTTGCTTACATGGAGGAACATAAAAATGACCATTTTTGTTGTTAGCAACTGGAATTACTGAATCAGCATTGTGTGACCAGTCTCCTTTCCATGGAATGCCCATGGAAATTCTGCAAGGCTTGCCCTCTGAGAACTGGTTCTCTTCAAGGCCAGGCTTGAAATACTTTGATTGTTTCCTCTTGGTGAGCAGTGGGGACTGCAAAGAGCTCACAGGGTTTCCAAGGTGTAAGACAGACACAGCATATCTCGATTCACAGTTCACAGGGAGTGTAGCATTATCAGCATACGGGTATTGTCAGGTAACAAGATACTGTACTCAAGGCTCTGCGGAAGTGGGTTGGGGCTGCTGCTTGCTTTTACTGGGGGAGGCTGTAGAAATATAAGTGGCTTTGGACTTTAATTGTCCAACTGGCTTCTATTGTCACATACTCATAATAGCAGCAGTATTGAGTTATGCCTTCTTGCAGCTCAGAATGCATGCTTCTGATTGCGTGTAATTCTGCAAATAGCCAAAGCATCCCATTAGATTTAACTGGAGGGAGGTAACACCCTACAGGCAACAAAACCCTCTAGTGATTATGTGCTGGGTTACATGTAGCTATAATAGAGAGGGCAAGATTGATCTAAAGGTACTTAGTTCTGCTGTGTAATTCACAGACGGAAAAAAATGCAGAAGTTTTGCACCTGGTGACAGCTAAATTTGTGAAATATGATTGATTTTCTTCCTGTCCATAGTCTAGCTGTAAATGGCAAATCAGTCACATTAACTGCTACATTTTTTTTCTCTTATTAAAATCTAAGCATCTGAAGTAGAGTAATTGGTGCCCTGTGTGTCAAATATATAGGAACTTTTCTTTTCAGCTACTGCAGTAAGATAACAGAAGACTTCAAGTCCACACAATGGAGGCTGCATTAATAAAAGTGCTTGCTGACTTTGATTTTAGTTTCTCGCACTTGTTGCTCTTATATTCCTAATTACAATTCCTGCATTGCTCTGTCTTCTCGAACGGTGAATGAGTGGTAAAAGGTATGGAATTTTCTGAAGATACAGCTTTGCCAGGCAGAAAAATGGAGCCCTTGGGTCTGTGACCCCTCCAGACTCTTCTCTGTCTGTTGTGGGGCTGGTGGCAGAAGGAAAATACATCTAACACCCTCAAGCTGTGTTGCTCGTGGTACAGTGTGCGTGGCTGAATCCTCACATCTCCATTCAAAGAGAATTGGAAAGGTGCTTTTAACGTGCATTTTCCACATGTGGATATGGCTGTTTCTCACATTTCCTTTGAAATGGGGATTTTTTCTTGCTTTCTCACTTAACAGCATCTGGTTGTGACCCCTTTGTCCATAGGATTTACAAGTTTTCATCATTCTAGTCCTGAGCTGGGTTCCCAAGGAGGTTAATTAGCAGCTCATGATTAGATGGGTTTTAACTGATCTTGAAGCCTCAGTATTTTCTTTGTGGTACAGAGAGTAGCATGATGCCTGAAATGCCCTTTTTCCTCATAGTAGGGCTGTATTTACACAATACCTGCTAAAACTGTAAGTCACCAAAAATGCCATCTGTAACTAAATTAATAGTGTGGTTATATACTGAATTTTCACAAAGGAATTAGAGGCTAATTTTTTGTTTTCAGCACTAGTTCTCTAGTTTTTCCAATGTTAAACACTTTACATTACCAGAAACTAGAATTCTTGCTTTCAGGGTGGGCTGTAACCACTGCCATTTTACCTCAACTCCAGAGTTAGACTCTGATTCACCCATCAGTTTGTTCATCCAACACACTGAATTTCTCATGGTTTCATGCAGATCTTGATTTAACCCTGATACCATGAAATTTCTGTTTCCCACCCCAGATCTCTAGCTAGATGATGGCTGTCATCTGAATTTCAGATTTTGCTGGCAACTTTGCCTGTTAATGCAGCCCTAAATGACTGCTGGAGTTCTCCCTGTTGTGCCCATAGATGAACTTAGGTATAATTTAAAGTTTCAACTAAATCAGTGAGACTGGTGTGTGTGTGTGTTGAAAAGCGTTTACAAGACTATTTACAAAACAGAGCTCTTCAGACACTGAAATAGAAAGGTGAGACAAGGTGTCTTTTATAATGTTTGATACGCAAAGATCCTGCGTAATGTTGCTTTGTTGCCTGGTGAGGTTAGTCACAGCCACTTTGGAAAGGCCACGATGATGTGGGAAGAAACAACCTTCAGATCTGTTTTGTGGGAAGGGATTTTGTTTGGGGTTTTTTTGTTTGTTTTGTTTTTAATTGCTTGTCATGGACACTGGGCAGATAAAAAATGAATCAGTTACAAATGGAAAGGTTAGTGTTAGCTTTTGAGGACGTGGTTTCATTTTAAGCAGCGGCTATAGCCCACAATCACTAACTTATGCCTTTGATTTCATTCTGTAATGCCAGATTCAGTAAAATTTTTAAATACTAGCCAGCACAGGGCCTTGAATTCTACTGGTGAATGCTTCCAGTCCTGTCTTCCCTTCCCTTTCTATGCCAGTGTCTCTCATGCTGTGAATCTCTGCAGGATTAAGATCTAAAGTGGAAATAGCAAATTACAAATTACTTTGTTTGCATTTATTACTTTTGTCTTTTCCTGAATAGACTTCAGCAACCTTATGCATTCTGGATAGACAAAGCAGATGTCTCTAGCTTCAAAGGTGCAGGGTTAGTATTTTCCATGGAATTCATAAATCTCTGCTTAAGTTACCCATTTTCCTAAGGTTTTCTGTTGTGTGGTTTTCTCATGCATAACGTCATCCTCAATACTGATGATGCGGCTGGGGATTCTACTTGCATTTGTTCTTCAAACTTCACTCTGGTTGACATTTTGACCGTGGAATTTGCTATATCCTCCATAAAACTACAGAGGAAAATACCCCAAACAAACCTGTATAAAACTCTGGGTTGTGAAATTATGAACCTCTTATCCTGTGGTACTGTGAAACCTTTGAGTATTTCAACAGACTGTTTAGTAAAACCTCACCATTTTAAGAGTGGTATCTGTGGAATGAGACTAGGTGTTATGGATGTTCAGTAATGTAAAGTAGGTTTTGTGCAGGCAACTTGTTATTTTTTTACTTATTTAAAAAAATGCATTGGTTTTACATGAGATGGAGGATTTCTCTTTTAATAATCCAAAATGTACCTCTTATGGATTTGCTGGATTTTATAGATTATCACTGAAGGTAAGGGAACATCTGACTTCTTTGAAACCTTTCATGAGTGTAGAGGAGCTGTATTCAGCTGACTTAATTGTGAAGTTTCCGTAGCTGCTTCTTGGGGCAGGAGGCTGGATTTTGTTGTAACTGCTGGATGCTTCAGACTTAGTCTACTGCAAGAATATTACTGTGAGCATTAAGGTATGTAGCTTGGGAATGTTTGTGGCTGGAAAATAAATGGAAGACTCATGGGATTTGTATGTATTACTTTGATTTCTGCTCCTGCATGCAAAAGCATTTTTAAAGATTCAACCAAGTAGAAAAGCAGGCACCAGGCTTGCTGCTTCTCCTATCAGTACTTCATTCTCCTCCCCCTTGCCTTCTAGAAATTGGCTCAAGTGAAAGGAGAAGCTGAAAGTGAGATATTAGCAGTACCTTTTTGCTGTTCATTAATATAGGTCCAAACCCACTAGGAAAGGGAAATGATACCTGAGCATACCCTTCAAATCAGCTGCATAAAACTTGATCTAAAACCTATGCAAAATACATGAGCTCACAGAAGTCCATTTGCTCTTCAGTACCTACAGATGCCTGGTAAGACACAAGATTAGCCTAATTTTACCAATGTTTTAACTTTAGGTAGAATTTGACATTGCTGTGATTTGTTCGCTTAATGCTCATAGTGATTTGTCTTTCACCTGGAGCATGAACTTTGGTTAATGAGCACTTTCATTCTGGGGTGGTTGAGAGGGCTTAATGTTAATTCAGTCCTCTGAATACTCCTTTCATGAAGACTGAGGATTCTGCTCATCATTCTGATGCACTCTTTCTTCTTCCAATGCCGCTGCTCTTTTGCTTGCTTCCACAGTGTATCTGAGGGGTTGTCTTCTCTATTTCCCACGTCAAAGATCTCTTTGTTTCCAGTGTAAAATATAATCTGGAGTAATTAGCCTTGAGAAAGCTTTCTTTTTCTAATACATAAAGGATTTAACACTTGGTGTTTCAGGAAGTTAGGTGTCTGGTTGGTGCAGGGGTTCATTAAGAGTTCAGTGCCTGTGAGAATCCCAGTGTATCATAAAAACATTTTCAATGTGCAGCATTATTACTCAGAGCATGTGAATGTGAGACCTTTGTGCAAAGAGGGAGACATTCATCTTGCGTGTTGAGTTCTTCACTATAACCGAATGCATATGACAATGATATAGCAAAGACTATGCAATGAGATTGAGTTACATTATGAGGAGCTTGTGATACCAAGATGTAATAAAATTCAGCTTGAGGATCTTCTGCGCCATTTTAAAATTGGCATGGAAAAGTCAGACATTTATAGATGTGCCTTTAAAGTAGTTTTCAGTTTTGCACAACATGTCTCGAGAAGCCAGTGAGTGCATTATACTGCCTTCAGTTGGAGATACAGATATACATCTACATTTCATATTCAGAACTGGGTGGGAGGCTGTGTATTTAAATACACATTTTTCTTCTTCTTTTACTTCAGTGTCATCTCAGGCTTTCTTTTCCCAAAGTGGAATTACTTACTCTCTACTCCGCTGTTACAGCATTACTTACTGCTTTGCAGTTCTTCCCATGCTCTTGCAACCTTAGTGTAATGTTTCTTTTCTTCTGTTTCCTTCTCTTCCTGTATTTAAGGATAAAGAATTGTCCAGGGGTGAGAGCAGAGGGCTGGGTGGTGGGACGGTGGAGGGTGGAGTCTGTTCCTATTTTAGCTGCAAACTTCGTTATGGCTAATAAATCTGGGCTAACTGGTGATTAGTCTTCTAGTGCTATCACATGTACAGAGGGCAGGACAGAGTAAGGAATCTGGATGTTGTACTGTAGTGTCCATTAGGTGAGTCACCCCTGTGTGATGAATGGCGTATCACTGCCAAGAAACAAACAGAGCTTCTTCCTTGCAGCCACTGGTTCCCTTCTTATGGCTGCTTCTGTGCTAAAGCACTGTTGCGTTTTGGACCTTACCTTTGGCTTTGGTCTCAGTACTTCTCTCTGCTGAGCCTGGCCCCTGGGTGAGTTCTTAATGTTTCTCTTTGTTTTCCGCTTGCCTGAGCCATGTTTCTCTATAGTCTTCCATTTTCTAGTCCATCACATTCTTGAGTCTTTATATAATTTTAGTCTCATGGGGTTTTATTTGTTTCTGTTTCTTTCTTTATCCTCTAAGTTTTTTCTACCCTTTTTGTTCTGCTTCACTCTTTGGTTACAGATAGTGCTCTGTGTCCAGGTTCGCAGAATGCATTTCATGCCGCTTCTTGTAGTAAAGCTCTTTCTTGCTCACGGACCAACTCTTTTTCCTATTTTGTGTCATTAGTCTTTATTCCAGTGTCTTCTGAAATGCATTTCAGACCCATTGATCCCAGTGGGACATATCATGTGTGAAATTACACTGGTATTCAAGTCTTTGTGAGATAGGATTTTAAAAGTAATGTGTTCTCTAAAGGTTTAACGCCATGTGTTTTGTTTTGGCAGTAATTTTAAGCTTCCCTCAAGCAGTTCTAGAACTCAAGACCTGAATAGGAGGTGTTAGAGTGTGTGTAGGCATTTGTTTTCTCTGTGTGACTGAGGTGTCTGGTACACACACAAAAGTCTGTTCAGTCAGTGTCTCACTGAATATGAATGTGAGATACTCTATTTAAAGTGCCTCCAATACATGGTGGCATTTGTTCTTTTCTACTTAGAATTTACAGGTTTTCTCACTTTTTGTATTAAAGCTGAATGTTGACATGCAAGAAAAATGAGCATTCATATGCTTCTTCAATAGTGACAGAGCAAAATACAGCCCTGGAGGCCAAGCAAGTTGCTCTTGAGGCTCAGTCTTAGTGGTGACTGAAGTCACTGTTCTGTGCTGCTTATCAACTTCTTCAGTGGGGCTTGGACTTCCAGGCTGGGGCTTTGGCAGATGAGGTGGTCCCACTGGCATGTGCAGCCTGATGTTTTGTGCTCCACAGTGGGAAGTAGTTTAGAGCAATTGGCAGCAGTGAAAGACTTCCTCCTGGGGAAAGAGTGTGCTGACTTTTTTGGAGGGGGTGGATGCTCGCAGCATGAGACTTTGTGCCATTGGTTGGATTCCTTGAGTATTTTAAACTGTACTTTTATAACCCTGAAAGTTCTTATTGTCCAAAGAGATCTCCATTTCCTTTTAAAAAGTCATCTAAAGATCTTGATTTTGGAACCAGCTGTTTTGTCTCTTTGCCCCAGTTTTCCTATTTATGAACAAAAAATATCTGTCTCTCAGGAGTTCTGTGAGGCTTAATTAACAAATGTTTATACAGGCTTTTGAAGATAGAAAGCACCGCATAAATGGTAAGTATTATTACTATTACCTCTAGCTGCTCTGTTGTAATTGCAGTAATAGAAGTTTCAGTGCTGGTGGTTGTAATGTTGTTATTCTAGATATAGTTTCCATGAGACCTGGAGACACTGAAGGTGGTGGTAAAAGTCAAGGTGCAGTGCGTGGGAGAGCTGAGCTGAGAGAAGCTGTGCTTCCAGCCGCGAAATATTTGTGAAGGACTTCTTAAACAAAACTAATAAACAAACAGAAAGAAGTCCGTAACTGTGAAAGAACAAAACTTCTTCTGCAGTATGTCAGCATCTGCAAGTCACAGGGCTAACAGGGGGGTAGTCTGTGCTGCGTGGTGGTTCGCCTGATTAGGCATGAGCTGGCAGCAGTTGCATTCATGACATTGGTATGTATAACAGGGCATCTTCTGGAGATGATTGATAATTGGGAGTATAGAAGAAGAGACGTGGTATAAATCACAATTAGCCTTTAGGATTATTTCTTTTTTTTTTTTTTTTTTTTTTTAGTAAAACGTTTATGACTTAATGCTGAGCTATTTTTATCAGTGTTCTTGTGCTTATCTCACATAACCAGCTTGTTAAAAGAGGATATGAACACTTTTTAAGGCTCTGACTTACAAATTGTGAGAAATGGAAAAGAAGATTGATTCCAGCAGGCTTGAAGGCAGATTCATTTCTCTTCTACTTAGCAAAATGAGAGAGGGGTGAAATTAAACTAAAGACTCAGTGGGCCAGTCAGTTTTAGCTAGGTAGAAAATCATTAGATTTAACTTTAATGTACCATTTAATTGTAGAGCTTTCGCCTTAAAGAAAATAAATGCAGGGGAATTCTATTTTGGTGAATTGATGATAATATCTCCAAGTAATTTCTGCCTAAAGTGATAACGGTATGAAAAATAAAAGCAAAAGTTATAACAAAAGAATACTGAGGGGGAACAATTACTTTCCTAATGCCTCCTGAGAATCTGAGGGGGTTACTTGGTCGCATTATAAGAAGAATATTGTGCTGCTGGAATGTTGGAGAGGATTGATGATAATAATACTGCTTTGAAGAAAACTTCTCTGTTCTTCTTACTGCAAACATTTGAGATAGGATAGGAAGAACACCACACCTTCTGTGAGTTCTTTCAGCATTCTCAATTGCTTGTTAGGAGATCTTGCTTTGAATATTGTGGTTAGACATTTCTGGTGATTTTTAGGGGGTTCTAGTTTACTAAGTTAGGCTGTCAAACTGCCTACAACGAGTGATCTGTTTCTAATCGTATCTTAATATCTAGAATAATGCTTATTTAAATTGCTAGAGACGCTTACTAGTAGCTTCTAGATCAGTTCTAATTATGAAGACCTGAATAAATAAACGTGTTAGAGAGGTCACATGAATCCGGACCGTGTGCAGCATGACTTTGTAGTGGCTGCACTGCAAGGACTTCTAAAGCAGAAATGATGCAAAGAAGGAAACTGATTCAGTCCTATAAGATTATGTATAAGCAAATTTTCGAACAACTGAGCGTCATTAAACAGCAAGAAGAAAAAGCACTAGCCTTTTATTTACTTATTTAATTTTAGAGAAATCCTATGTTAAAAGCAGCTGTAAAGAGTACAACCACAAAGGCCTTCTGCATAGAAATAGAAGCAGGTTAAACACACAGAGGGAGGCAATATAACCCTGAGACCCATACAGAGATGTCCCAAATGGTGGTGGGATGGTGGGAGTACAAAATGTTGCTTTGCTGAAAATGTTTTCAGCAGCTAAAAGTGGAAGACAATTCTTAGTGTTGTATTAAAGCTGTTCTTTCTTTATTGTGTGAGGCTGGTGATGCCTCATTTTGAATAAAAGTCTGGGTTTTCTTCAGGGCTGTAGGAAAGAGCAGCTTTTTTATGCTCCCTATGTGGAGCAGTACAGCAACTTGATAGGAATTTCTTCTGTTATCGTGGACTGTAACATATAGTAGCGTAATAGCTATCTTTTGATGTACAGAGAATCTGCCTGAAGGGCCATAATTTTAAATCCTAATATGAAATGCTGTTTTAATAAGGTTTGCTCTTTGCACATTTTAAGTGCAAGGAAATGCGTGAGTTGAAACCTTGCTAATCCTGTATTTGCACAGAGTATTTGGCTTGTTCCCTAACTGTCAAGGAATTGATGGTGTGCTTCAATGAGATCTTGCATTACTAGACTGTAATTATTTTTGTCAGAGATTCTACACTGCATTTGGTGGTGCTTTATAATAAATATATAATAAATTATATTAAATTGCCATTGTCAAAACACATGAACAAGGTAGTCTCATTCCTATTGTTCATGTACTCACTGGCTTACAAAATTAAGTGATTTCCAGTGGACTTCCAGGTTCTTCATGCAAGTTGGTGAGGTTTGTTGTGTTGTATTGTTTTGCTTGTGCTTGTGACAAGTTAAACAATGATGTAGCTGACAAGGAGCAACTTCATTGACAAGATGACAGCACATCTCTCCTGTACTTCCTCCTTTGCCCTTTTACTTGAAAAGGGAGGAAAATTTCAACACATATTGGTCCACTTAATGAGTTCTGGTCCTCTTCTGACCCGTGACAGCGTGACCTCTGGCAGTTATTGTATGGTAACAGGCTTTGAATTCAGTTATTCAGAGGAGTGCCTACAGCAGAGATGTCAGGACAGTCCAGGCATGTCCAAGCTGGCTTTAATTGTACTCTCCCAGTACCAGAAACAGGCTACAGTTGCATGGGACATGGTGCACTCCATGCCTCTTGGCTGAGGACTGAGGTTCTTACTGCTGTGGTTAAATTGGTCCAATACCCAAACTTGAATATGGTGTCTGCACCGTAGACACATTTTCTGTCTGCATGCTTTTTTGGAGATCTGCGCCTAGCTAAAGCAGACTTGATAGCAAATAATACATATTGTTTGCTTTTCAGGGGGATAAGTCAGTGGAAT
Organism: Psittacus erithacus; assembly: GCA_009867235.2. NCBI lineage: Eukaryota > Metazoa > Chordata > Aves > Psittaciformes > Psittacidae > Psittacus > Psittacus erithacus. The sequence goes on from WYDI02011160.1 coordinate 32,063, forward strand.
GAAATTTCCGTTTCAGGGTATCTACCTAAGATTTTTCCCTTTGGTTTATTACAAAGATTCCTATGGTCATAGGTCCTCCAGGTCTTGGCTGGTGACAGGAGGCTTGTTGTAGGAGGCACTCATTTTCAATAGAATTTTATTATTTAAACATTGAGTCTAGTTTTAAGTCAGATAATCAATAAAACCTGCTTAAAGCCATGAGGGATCATTACATCATCTAGTTTGACCTCCCGAGTGCATGAAGGAGGAGAGTTTCTGCCCTTCTATTTCTGGTAGAAAAGCACAAAACAAGATTCTTTGGCCTGAGGAAGATAGACACAATAATTTGAACTACCTGCCTCTGGCAGCATTGGTACATTAGTGAATTTTGAGTGGTCCTGTGTTTGAATTGTGTGAATGCCAGTATGCGGCGCTACCCTTCAGATGCTCTTGTTTGCATTTATGTTTTGTTTTTGGCACATAGCAGATGCAATCCAGATTTCCTCCTCTGCATGCAGACCTCTTCCCCCAAAACCTCAGGCTAAAAGCAGATGATCTGGGAGTCTGTACTTCTTTCTCTTAATGCTTCACTGTATAAATTGTATAAACTCAGATCACTTTCCAAACCACTATGTACTTCTCTGCATAATCATTTTTTGCTCTAACGGCAGACTAAGACACTTGGTTGCAGAACAGTTTGTAAGGGTTAAAGGCTGTATTATCCTGTGGGAGAAATCTATGGAACTGTTGCAGAGATTCTGGTATAGGTTCACCTTGACATTTGAATGGTGAACCTATACAGGGCCTTCCTACCTCCTAGACCATGGAGATGGTGTTGTACAGTGACTGGAATGTCCAGATGCATGCTGTGCTAGCACTCCCTATAATGCCAGCAGTAACACTTTTCTCTGTGGTCGATGCCTCCCTTATGGCTGCTACTGAGCAAGATTTGCAGATGTCACTTCAGGCAATTTGGGAAATCGAATCCACAAAGACTGTGTGGGAATGTGTCACAAGTAATACAAGTCCTCCTTGGTCTTAACCCCCCCTTGCAGAGCTTTAGTGCGGTGACTTCTTTGGGATGTAAAGAAAAGTGCATGGTAATTTTACAGATGACCTTGCTCTTTATGTGCTCCCTGCATGCCTCCCCTGAATAGGACTCTTACTTCCAGTAATAAGGAAATGTTCTGAGGCAGTGTTGTTGCCATGATTACATAAAATAATGGAGACTTCCAGATATTTCTCTGTTCTACCCTGCTATAGATGTGTGCCTTCAGAGATCAACTGACCTTAATGATGCATATCTGGAGCTTGGGGTCTTTTTTGTTGTACAGAAGTTTTTTTTTCTCAGGCATTGGGGTGGTGATACTGTACTCACTGATTAGAAACCATACGTGATTATGGTCTAAGTGTGCACTCTCCACTGTGGAAGCAGATTCCCCCTGGAGCTTCTTGAAATTCACTGAGTCATTGCTCTGGCAGAAAAAATGCAGGGCTTTTGCCCTCTCTTGCTCTTTCCTCATTTATGCCTGTGAGGCAATACGTGTACGTATTCTGTGCAAATAGTTTTTCAGTTCTTTCTAATTTTACAAGAGCTGTGTATTGTTTTCATCTATATCTAGTGTCTTCCCTAGGAAAACCACATCTGGTAATGTACGTATTGTACACAATGTACGTACTGCTGTCTTCAGCAGTTGATATGTTCCAGACAATGATATAGTTCATGGAGTTCACTTTAAATCTGGTGGTGCATAGGTGCCGGTGTACAGTGGTACTCAAATGTTTGTGGCTCAGCAAAAAGTCTTATTCCCTTTCACTGGCTGTAGTAAACAGAAATCTTTTGTTTCAGAATTTACTGAGAATTGCCTGAGACCTACCTCAAGCAGTTTCAAGGTATTCCTCATTCCTGTTGGAAATGTTCACTGATAAAGCTTGGTAGCGCTGTCCATGAGAGGTTGCCCTCAACTACAGGGGACAGAGTTGATCAGGATCAAAATCTTGATCTATAAATACTTATTTGTTTCACTGATATTTATGGCACAGCTTGTTTGCCTGCCTGTTGTCTAACTTAAATGCTTAAGAGATTGAGGCCCAAAATCTCAAATTAAAACAGCAACCCACAACAAAATACCAGAACAAACCCCCCCGAAAACTGTGTGCTTTTTTTATTAATAGGAACTTAAATCATTTGGAAACAATTTGAAAGAGTTTGTCACCATTCTTATTGAGTTTTTTCTGTCTTCATCTTACTGTGAGACACATCTTCTGTTTGAAGTCTGTACTATTTTAAACAAGTGTTCTGTTTTCATGCAAACTCTGCTGGGCAATGTCAAGCTCCAGACATAAAAGCAAATAAACCAAGAAAAACCCTCTGTTTATTTGAGATGAGAGGGTTTTTTCCTGAGAAAAAGAGAAAGGATCTAAAACTATCTAATGGTCTCCCTTGTCTTCACTTAATGTTCCTTAATGTTCCTCTGCAGCCTCTGGGATTGCTCTCTCTCACTGGTATGTGACTGGGGTATGAACTACAAAGAAATCTTAAAATGCTACTGTCTTTAGACTATGTAGTGAAGAGAGGCTAAAAATGCCGCATTACATCTAGGTTGATTGAGTTTACTTTGTTCAGCTGTAGGTTTCAAATGAGGGGAAAATTCAGAGATTGGTGTATCTAATGAACGATAACATCTTTTGGGTGCTTCCTGCACCCTGGTGAAGTAAATGTGAGGATTAATGTCTTTGGTTTGGGGCTGTTGATTTTATAATACCTGAGATTTCTTTCACTCATTGGCTAATGAGTGAAATAAGACAGCTCATCCTCAATCTTACTACTTAGTATTGTCTCAAACTAAGCTAAACAAGTTTTACTGTAAACGTGTCTAAGCTCTCCTCCATTGAAATCCATCACAATTTCCAGTTGCTTGCCAGGCTGAAGAATTAGCTGTCATATTTCAATATTGGCGTGGTAGGTTTAGGAGTACTAGAGCAGTAGTAAGTGATGTGAAGATGAAGGGGTGGGTGCTGTTGACTGGGGAATGAGCAGAATGGTAATGAATGGGGGCTCATTTCACCTCCATTAAAAACTTCAGTATGTGACCCTTGAGAGTTAGGAGAGCCTCCAGGGTCCCTTGCTATGAGGCACTTCATTATGCTTTCACTCAGCTCTTTATCTAGACTTACCTCTTTAAAGGCTAACAGTTTAATGGGAAGTATATCACTAATTTTCTTTTCTCTGAATCCTGTGTTCTTCAAAGTGTCCATTGTATAGATGGACCAAAAGAAACTGTTTTTGTTTCCATTTATTTCTACAGTGTCTAAATCTTTTGCTCTGGCTATAGATCTCCGTTGCTAGCTACTGGACAGTGAAAGCCAAAATGACTGCCCCGGTGATGCTAAAAAATTAAATCTGTAGCCATGATATCAGGTAGTGCTATGACAGCGATAATAAACAGGTCTGGAGTGGGGAATGTCAGTGCTGCCACTTGGGAAACCAGAGCTTGTAGCTTTTATCTCTTTTCTGCAAAGCCCTGGGATTCTTCTGTTATCTCAAGTTCAGCCTGGTAAGTCTTGTGAAAACAATAAATCGGCTCACCTCCGGTACCATGATTTTATCTTGAATTAATAATAAGTTGTCTTTTCTCACAAAGACAAGTACTTTTGTTTGAAACTAAAATTGCTTTATCTTCTTGAGGATTCTAACGTGCTAGCTAACACATTAAATATGGTGGGTTTTTTTTCTTCTCCTAATAATCTTTTTGCTGTCAGGCCTTTTGATCTGCCCTGGAATTTAATGAGTCATTTAAAAACAGATATCTATTTTGGCAATTTGACTGTGATGCTCTCTCTCTCAAATCAGTTACCATTTTGAGAATGACATCTGAGTCTGCCTATGTTTCTGCATGACTGGAAACTGTCACTACTCATTTAAACTTATTAGTGCAGGAAATGGATATGCTGGTTCATCTAACAGGGATGAAACATGAGGCACCAGCATTCAAATTCAAATGTGTTCCCTAGAGTAAAGGAAGAGGAGACTGTAGTCATGAGAGCTTGTACAATTAGGGGTGAAGTGGCAGCTCAAAGGGGTGTTGGGTGCTTTGCCTACAGATTGCTAAAAGCAGGTTGTGTCATTTTTGGACAATTCAAGAAAATACAGTGTTTTAAGATGAAAGTTTAATAGGAGGGTACAGTGCTTTAGCTGATGATTGTACCACGGAAGATGCTAAATTTTGCTCTCAAGAGGAACGTAAGTTGGGAACACTTACTTTGGGGAGTGGGAATCAGCATTTGAGAAATGAGACTTTTAACAGGGCAGATGCAAAACTCTGATGGAAAGCTGGACCTCTGTAATGGCTCTTGAGAGTCCACCCATAACACTGAAGGTATGCAAAATGATTCCAAAAAATACAGACCTGGAGAATGAAGGCCACGACACTCCATCTGTCTTTAAAATACCTGAAGCACTCAGGACACACGAGCACCACTGGCACACGGTCACTTTTCTCATCTAAAAGAGCTGTGTGCCAAAAGAGCAGAAAGAGACAAAGGGAGTCCCTGGGTGACTTGAGCAACTGGCCCTTAACTCTACTGCTGCTCTTCTTGCAAGGCTGTAGCATGTGAACTATTATGTGTTATATAATGTGAATTATTTTAATTTCTTTATTCTTCCACTTTATTGTATATGAGTGTCTACCCAGAAGAGAGATTATTTTCCCCTACCTCTTCTTGCGCTCCTGTGCCTAAATACAAGCCCAAAGATTCTTGTAATAGGAGTATTTGATTAACAGTGCCTTCACCATTTGAGACTAGTGGTGTGCTAAGATGAACAACTGGCATTTCAGAAACAGTAAAACTGACCTCACAAAGTGTGATTTCAACTTTTTATTTCCCCCCCTTTTTTTTTTAAATATTTTTCTTTCCTTCTCTCAGCAAGTTGTAGATGTGTCTTAATTCTGATGCTGTCATGCAGTTATGTCACTGGTTAACATTTCTGCAACCTATGGAGAACATACACGCTGAAATGCTTACGTAGTCAGTTGGTAATCAGTACTTAAAGTCATAAATGAATCTTGTTTTAACTTTTTTCTTTTTCCCTAAGTAGAGTTCAGACTATAGCAGTAACACAATGATCTTGTCTGAAGCTGATGGCTGATAGTGCAAAGGTGATTTTCAAGATGATCCTAAAATTCTAGTCTGGTTTGGGTTGGAAGGAACCTTAATGATCATTTAGTTTCAACTCCTCTGCTGTGAGAATGGTTAGGACAGACTAGATGTTACTAATGGATTTGTGACTTCCATACTACCTCTCAATAACCCATTTATTTCTCTGTAACAACCTAAGAGTTGTGACCCTCGGCTTAGCTGCCAGCATTTTTAAGGTAAGCTTACAGTTTTGCCAATCTCAGATGGCTTGGAGGCTCTTACCAGATAATATTGGGAGGAAAAGGAAGTTCTGCAATAGTTAAACTTCCTGGAAAAAAAAAAGGCTGTTAAGATTCCTTTAAAAATAAATCAAAAACAAACCCAAGAAATTCAGTGAGTCATAGTTTACAGGAACATCAGATTTTTTTTTTCTTTGTGATGATAAAAAGATATATTTTTTTTCCCCCATTTATCCCAAAGGCAGGCAAGCTTTGCCAGCTTTTTTAATGGTGCTGCACTTCAGTATTGCAATCATATTTAAAGGAATAGTATAAAATTTCATCCATTGGTAAAATGAGGATGCTTCTGAACAATTGATAGAGTCCTTTCACATCCGGTTTAAACATTGAATAAAAGAAAATGATGAATCAGTTGAAAAAATGTTTGAGGAATTTCTAAAAGGTGCAGTATAACCAAGCTGGGCATTTGCAGAAATGCTCACAAAGGAAAGCCATTTTCATTGTAGCAAGTAGCCTGCAGCTCACTGATTTGGAAGAGAATGATGTTTCACTAACAAAATAATTAATTCCTGTAACACAGTGGTGAGACTTTGGCTCAGGTTAAAAATGAAATATTCTCTTATAAAAGCACTAATGCTAATTAGTGAGTGAAAGATTTCTTCCATGTAAAGTCATGTTTCCTGTATGAAGTAGTGACCTGAGCTTAAAGAAAGGTCTCACCTGTTCAGCCTTTGAGGTATTGCACTAGGAATTACATCTATTTACAACTCTTACGCTAAATAACATTTTAAAAGCATGCGATTTCATCTAATGGAGATGTGTTGTATGTCAAACTTTCAGCTCATGGGGACCATCCTGTTCTCCCTGATGTTTTTTTTCGCAACTCATTGCGTTCTTGCTTTTGAATCTCTCTGTTGTGCATAGGGTTTTCTCTTTACCACCTGGAAAGGAATCCTGGTTTTATGATCTGAAGTGAAATATTTTTATTTATTTTGCTCTGGTTTTTAGGCACTTAAAAAAGCAGTGTATCAATAGTTATCTTGTCCATTTTGTTCTCACAATTGCAGTAATGTAGATCATCAGAAATCTGGTTTGTCCTGCACCTTGAAAGGAAAGTTGCTATGGTAACTGGGCACTGTATATCCCATTTGGGACTTGAGTTAGGTGTGCACACTTCATTTAAATTTCTAGTAGTCCTCTTGAAATGTGTTAAGTCTGTGAACTCATAAAGCACCATCTCTGGTGTACTAAGAAAAAGTAATCCCTCACTATGTCTTTGCCTTGCTCTCCTGCATCCCATTTCTCTGTGCCTTCCTTCCCACTCTGTGTTGAGTGAGCAACTGGAGATGCTGCTCTGGAGCTTCCCAAGTGCTGATGGGCAGTGATGGAGGGGCTGGCCCAAGGTGTTGGTCTCCAGTAGCCCAGCTCTCCCTCCATCAGCACAATGGCTGTGGGAAAGGGACACTTGAGGAGCTGAGCATGATGTGGGGACACTGAGTTGATTGGGTGCAAGGGCTGGATGGGTACTATCTGCACCACTGGGTTTGTGCTCCTTAAAATTGCTTTCTGTTCCTCATGCTTTAAAAACGGGCAGGTGAAAACTCCGGTGGTTGGCATCCTGTACCCTGTCGAGGCACTGCTTCCTTCTGAAGCATCGCACAGGTAAGTTCATGTCCTAGAGGTTGGACCTTGTCCAGGGTAGGTCAAGCACTTCCTTCTCATCACCCCTTTTCTAAGAAGATAACTGAAGTAAAAGGCGCTGGATATGCACTTAAAGGAAAGGAGAAAATCTTGATGGTGATGAACTCTTAGGAGCCATTGTGTAAATATTTTTACATTATCTCATGAGACTAATTCCCTCCTCTTTCATTTTTTATGCCTTTTTTGCCAAGCTCTAATCAAAAGAGGCTTGTTTTTTAAGATGCTGGTGTCTCCCACATGCAAGAATGTGACAGCTGTTCTCTTTCTTCTTCTAAGATGTTCCCTCTTATTTTGGGTGAGGTTTTACCGCTCATTCTGTGGTAGGGCTGTGGGCCAACCCTTTGGTGCCCCTAGGGACTCAATGAAGCAGAGTACAGACTGGGTCACAGATGGTGGGCTGGGTGCCTCTCTGAGCTTGCAGCTGGATTGAATTATGATGTTGGGTTTGGATTTCTTTATAATCTGTCTGAGGAGTTTAGCACCATTTGTGAGCTGTTTGTAGTCCGTGTCGGTTCTCACATTCTGGAGCACATTTAGATGAGAGAAGAAAGGCTGGGAGGGATAGCAACCTGCATTGCTGGTTGTAGGTGTATTTCATGTGTGTTTCGTGATGTGCCTGGACTAATTGATAATGCCACAAAATCTTTGTAAGAGTCTTTCTTGCCATCATCAGATCCTGCTAGTTTGCTGCATTTAACTTCTGTAGGCTTTGTGCTAGGTATGTTGAGACATCTGTAAATATTTATTCAGTTCCAGCTGGTAGCTTCCTATTGCCTACTTCTCATCATCAATTTATTTGTAGCATTGAGTGGTGGCTGTGGCGCCTGTGGGGTAAAAAATAAAGAACAGATGGATATTTATTGAGCCCAAACTGCCTTTGAGCCCTGCTTGTGGTGGGGATTCCATGACTTTGTGGTAAGTAATAGGCTATTTTGGTAATTCAAGAACTCCATACCTTCCATTTGCTAGGGTATCATCATGATGTCATTCTTTTTTCCCCTTTTTCCTTTCTGTTTTCTTTTTCCCCAGAAGCAGGGGGGAATCTAGTTCTCGACTGATACTTCCAGTTCCTTTGCCCTTGGAGAGTATTCCACTGCAGATTTTGGGGATTATTTTTTTGTTTGTTGTGGGGTTTTGGTGGGCTTTTTAAAGCCAGTTTTAGTAAACAAGTTAAACTTGCTCAAGGCTAGAGGTACAAAGGCATTTAGGATAGTGATCTCAGGCCTTATGCTGAGACATGTTTGCACACCAGCTCTGTTACCAACCTGGAAACAATAGGTAATTTGTTTTCAGTGTAAGTGTCCTTGAAGAGGAGGCAAACGGAAAGTATTTCAAAAACCAAAGCTCATAATTGTCTTTCTGCCTTTGCTGGAGGTGGAGAAGAGGGAGTTATTGTGCATGTCCACAGTTCAGGGTTGGTTTTTTTTTACCTCTTTTATGATCTTTGATAGTTGGGAGTGGAGTAGTATTTTACATAGTTATAACTAGAAATCTGTTGATGCTTTGCATCCCAGTCCTGACTTGAATGCAAATAAGCATTCAGTTAGGTAGAACAGGTATAATTCATACCCTCGGGACACTGATTGAGAATAGCTGCATAAGGCCATAGATATTTCCCTTCCCTCATGCAAATTAAGGGAAACATTTGCCCAACCCTCTCCATGTTCTGTAGTCTGGCTTAAACTGGAACAGAATGGAGTGAAATAGAGGTCTATAACAGCTTATAAAGGGGAAAAATAAGAAGTACAGACTATTTTCTTCCTTGTTGTGTACAAGCTAAGCAGAGCTCCTGCACCTGCTGCCGTGTCCCAGTGCTTGCTCTGAGAAGTGCTCAGCTGAGCTTCATGGCTTGGATGAGAAGTTCTCCATTGGGTTGTGACAGAGGAATGTGATTTTCAGCCCTGGTTTTTCAAGGAGATTCACAGTGAAAGTAATGCTGGAAACCGTCAAATTGCAAAGGAATTGCAGATTTCTAAAAAGCAATATGCCAAGCTGAAGTTTGTTTGGAACTGTCTAAGCATTGATACATGGGGAAATTATTATTTTCTTGCCTGGCTAGAGTACTGCCAGCTTGCACACTGTCAAGAAGAATCCACACGTGACGTGAATAATGCATAATCATGTCTCACTAGAACTTAAAAATAGGATTTACAGGGGTGATGGGCCCCTTGTTGTATCAGCATTGTGTGGTTATAGTGCAAACAAAAATGCTCTTCAAATACCTAGAAAAGAATCAGAATGAAAAATATGTCATGTTTTTCATTCTGTGAATTGTTATGTCTCTGAGTAAGTCTTGTATGCAAAGTGTTTTTGCTTCCCTCAGGAAGACAGGTGATTAAACATAATATTCTCATTTTCTTGTTGCTGCAGTATTTTTGTGGCTCAGCAGTAAGCATTTCTTTTTTTAATCTGTGTCTGCCGACTGTGTTTGGCTTTGCCCACTAAAAGCTGTCTTCGTTTTTGACAGTTTCATGTAAATCAGTAGCATTTTGAGGGCAGGCCTTTGCCATGTTGTTGCTGCTAACTGCAGGAACAGAGAGGAGGCATTTAGATTCCCAGCTGTGTGTTGACAACGCTGTAGTCAAAACTTATTTTTTCTTGGTCCTTCCAGTAGCCATCCCACTATTGATGGTATCAGTATAAATAATGAGAGGTTAAAAAAATGAACCAAGTGACTTATACTCCCATTTCTATAAATATAACATCTTCCTGCCTAATTTTCCTGAGAGAATTTGTTCTAAGGCTGTCTGCTCTGCAGACTGTGGAGTATGTTAATCTCTACTTCACAAGGGTAGATTGGGGTATCTTGTGAAGCCGCTGGCCCAGTATCATTGCTGAGCAACTTTTGCCAGGTTAATTCATGATAAAACTTAACACTATTACTGACAAGGACTTGGCTATTTTTAACATTGTAGGTGGAATGTGTCATCTCTCAGTGGAACAGCTACCTTAGCCTTGAGTAGAAGATGATGTGCACAGGCTGAATGATTTATCTTCATTCTGCTGCTGTACTCTAAATCATCCTGCATCTACATTAATTTCCTATAAGGAAGATTTAGAACTTTGAAATCCTGGCCTGAGCGTCATTCTTCTGAAGTAACTTAATAAATTGGTGTGTAGCTTTGCCATCTCATGATTCGTTGAGGTCCTCAGGCAATATTTAGTGTAACAGAATAAGCAATGCTCCAGTTAACACAATCATCTCTTATGCAGGGAGATGCATGTATGCCTTTCAAGACAAAGAACCTTTTCAATATAAGTCCAGCTATTATTCTGTTAATTCTTTGCGGAGAATTGCCACGTGTTTGTTTTCCTTTGAGTGGGGAAAGTGTTTAGCATGTTCTCACTGAAGACCCCAGAGTCTGAAGCTGCAACACTTACATGAGGATTAACTTTTTTAAGGACTTAAGAGTCCCTGTGGAGTTGCCTGAGCCCGTTAATCAAAGGTTGAATTTTTGGCCTAATATATTGTTATGTTTGTTCAATTCCTAGAGGGCCAGTAAATCAAATTAATCTTAATTAAATTTAAGCTTGTGATATGAGAGACAAAAAAAAGAGAAAGTCATAGTACCGTAGAGTTTAAAGCTTGAAAGTACTATTAGGCAAGCAGACTGTTGCTCTTTGTGGTTAAAATATAAATGCATTTTAAATACACATTCATGCAAATGCGTTTTAGCATAATCATTTTCAAACTGGAGTTAGACTTTCAGTAAAACACTGTGCTTTTGTCTTCATGGGAAGATTATTTTGCAGAGCAGTAGGTGGAAAGCTCATTTGATAACTCCATTGTGTTCATGCTAAGCCTGCAGATAATTTTGATTAAATTTGCAACTTTCATGGTAATATTAATTAATATTAATATAAGAAGTGTAATTCTTGTAGTGGACATTTCCATATGCTAGAAAGGGACAAAGCTAAAAGTGATAAAGGTGGTAGCCACTTATATGTGAGGGTTTTGCATGTATTTTTAAGTTGACGTAAATCTTCCATGTAAATCCTGTACTAGGAATCCTTAGATCTGTGAGACCATGCAGAATTACTTAATCTCCTGAGGATGTGAGCATTTTAATAGAGCAGATGTCAGTTTTGCATCACGAGGTCTATTGATTGTTCCTGAGGAAAATGTCTCTATTTAAATCCAGTAGAAATTTTTTTCAAATACTTATCATCAGGCCAGTATTGCCCTCTTTCAAAACAAGAAGGCATCTCTCCAATTCTGATTCTGGAGGGTGTATTTAATGTTCTTTTATATTTCTTCTTTTTATTTCTTATGCACTGTGAAAGTCAGCATGAGCTTTGGTCATTCTTCTAGAAGCATTCTCATTACAAGCTATCATTTACTACATCCCTTGACCCATTTCTTCATTCATCTTATTTTAAAACAAGTCCTAGAAACTTGTAGGAAGTTTTGCACAGGGTGTGCTTGGTGTAATCCACTGATATCATTTATATATTTCATAGGTCTGTGTCCTAGGTGGGCAACCTGAAGTAACTGGTTTATGTTTGGGGTTTTATTTTTTGACATGGCATGACACTGACAGGAGTGTTTTGAGCCTCCTGAGAAATGAAACTGTTTTCTTCAGAGTATGATGATAGAATCATAGAATGTTTTGGGTTGCAAAGGACCTTAAGATCATCTAGTTCCAACCCCCCTGCCATGGGCAGGGACACCTCACACTGGACCATGTCACCAAAGCTCTGTCCAGCCTGGCCTTGAACACTGCCAGGGATGATGGAGCATTCACAACTTCCTTGGGCAACGCATTCCAGTGCCTCACCACCTTCACAGTAGAGGACTTCTTCCTTATATCTAAGCTGAACTTCCCTTGTTGAAGTTTGAACCCATTACCCCTCTTCCTGTCACTATAGTTCCTGATGGAGAGTCCCTCCCCAGCATCCCTATAGCCCCCCTTCAGATACTGGAAGGCTGCTATGAGGTCTCCATGCAGCCTTCTCTTCTCCAGGCTGAACAACCCCAACTTTCTCAGCTTGTCTTCATGTGGGAGGTACTCATGCATCTAAAGGTTTCTCTTATCTTTTCCCTGTGTGTTTCCCATGTGCAGCCTTCCTTTATTTTAGCAGTCTTTATTTCATCCTGACAAACAGGGAAACTGTGGATTTATTATTAAACTCTAATAAGGGTGCACAAATTGTTTTGAAGTTAAAGACAAACAACACTGCTTGAGCTGTGTAAATAATGCAGTGGGTTTCCTGACATACTACAGGAGAGTTTTAGAGTTTCACACCTCATCAGGTCTCTTGCAAACAATTGGTAAAGGTCAGCTTCCAGTTAGGCTGGTAGCTGTTACTTTCTTGATTAGACTTAAAAGGGGATGTTTCTCTTCTCTGGTTTTTATAATATTCCAAAAAAAAAAAAACTTCCCAGGAAAGTTACCAAAATTTTCCTCTTTCTTTGCTTCAGTGCATTTTGCTATAACAGAAGTTGAGAGGCTGCTGAATACCTAGCCACTTTCCTTGCTTTTGGTAGCACCAAATGTTTCTGCCAGGTTTCTGCTCTGTGAGATGGATGGTGAGGAAGAAAAGTGTTGTGCATAGGAGCTTCATGGGTTTGCACTAAGTCTGCTCTGAACACAGCAAAAGCTTTCTCCTTTTGTTTCACGCCTGGTAATACACATGCGTAAGATATGTTTTGTGGCATCCGTGTTGTCAGGTTTTCCATTGCAACCTCTTATCTTTAGTTTCATATTTTGATCCTGAGTTTATTGTTCCGTGTGAAGATGTGGCATAACCTCTTCCGGCCTAGACACTATTTTATCCACATTTTTCTTGAATTTGTTTGCCAGGGTTGTTTTTTGGATTCAGTACCATGAATGTGATATTTTATAGCCAGAATTGCAAGCCTAAAAGTAGCTTTGATTGCATAAAATAACAAAGTGATGAACATTATTTTAAATGCTTAGAGCTGTGTTATACTTTTATTTATCTATTATCCCCAGTAGAATCCTATTCCCCAGTTGTAAAACTAAAATGATGAAACATTGGATTAGGAGTTGTTTGTTCAGAGGAATTTTATATTTGAGTGTGTTAAGCATGGTAGTGATAATACATGACTCCATGCAGTGAACAAACCCAAACACAATTAAAATACTTTGTTGATATTGGCAACAGAGTGTTAGGTATTATCAAGCAGCTGGGAGACAGCAAACCTGTTTTCAGGCCAGCTCTCAGGTCTAATGAAAAAAGCAATGTGTTCTTTTGTCCAAAGAAGAAACTTAATGGGCTGGTTTTCATCTAGGTTTCACGTCTTTTGCTTCGGATGGAACGCACAAAAGTCCCTTTTGGTCCTGTAGATCTTTTATGTCCTTATTCTGGCTGTGTGGCTCTGGATTTGTCTAGCTGTTTTGCTTTAGGTTATTGTATTTTGGTGATAATTGCCAGGGAAAAAAGAGTGCAAAAATACAAGGGGTGTGCAGATAGGTTAATACAGAGCCAGGGCATAGTATCCGTGTGACCACAGTGTTTGAGGCTTTTTACTTTTTCCTTAGTTTGCAGGGAGGTTGAGCTTTTTGTGTGTTTGTTTTTATGTACGATCAGTTAGCCCAGGATTAGGCTTTTTTTTTGTTTGTGATATAAATCCTGCTCGAGGTCTAAAATGAATGTTAATCAGACTTCTGTACATATATGTGCCTCATTGCAGGATCAGGTTCTTAGTAAGATAAATAGAAACATGGATGAGATGATACAGGAAAGTCAAAAAGAAACTGGGATCAGATCAGGGACAAACACTCTTGTTCTGAAGTTATAAAACGGAGGAAGAGAGATGAATAGAAAATTTGGAAGGTATTTAAACACAGGGATTTGCTTTTTGTACTCGCTGAACTTTTACATGGGCATTACTGCAGGACATTACTGAAAATATTACCTTTTAATATGGTTAAATAATAGAAGCATTAGCAAGAGAAACCTTTTATAGAGGTAAGTGGTGGGTTTTGTGGATTCCTAGCTCAGACTTGGGAGTATTTAGGCAGAAATTAATTTAAGGACTGTTATTTTGTAGTTGTCCATTGTAGAACATGGTAGCATTTGGCCATCATTGGTACCAATCATCACTTACAGGAAAGGGAGCTAGGGGACCGTGTCCTACAGCAAAGGAACCATCATATTTGTTGTTCTTATGTAGGATTTGAAGAGAATATTTAACCCAAGGTCTCCAAGAGTCCGTGCCTTTCAGACTAGCTCTGTCCTGCCCAGAGTCTTGCTCCAGTCTGGATTGCTCCTGGTGATTGTGTACTAGTGCAATGCGAACTAACAATAGAACAAGTAAAGTGGTAGTGATAAATCCTATAAAATTATGTTTTGTAGTTTGAATCTCTATTTTTTTTTAAATAGGAATTGGTAGTTATGCTCTGTTGGGAAATTTGCAGATTCTTTTGAAGGAATAGTGTGGCCCCAAAAAAATTGCCACCTAGTCCTTGTTGCAGAGTTACCAGACTATTAGGCTCCTGATTCTTCTTTGGACAAAATAGCGCATTGCTTTTTTCGTTAGGCCTGAAAGTTGGCCTGAAAACAGGTTTGCTGTCTCCCTAAACTATTAACAGCTATTGCAACCCCCCCTTTTTTTTTTTTAGTTGCATTGATTTTTAGGATGGTTTAACTTGAAATGCCGTAGAATGAAACACATTTAATTCTGATAAACCATTAATTCATGAAGTAGAGGTTATACAGAAAATAGTAATGAGTTCAAAGACTGTGGTCAGTACCAGTGACAGAGTAGAAGAAAAAAGGTCATTAGCTCCTGAGCTGCATAACAGGTTGCTTTATGCAGAAGTTTTTATTATGTTGATGGGCAATATCAGAAGAGACTGGAAAACATCACGAGCAGTACTTTGACCTCAGTGGACTAGGTGAGTGATTCTAATTAGGGATAAATATAAAGGCATAAGTAAGAAATGGTGTTTGAGAAAATGTGGAGATGAACTGAAAATTGTGTCATCCAGATGTGTTGACGCTGTGCCTGTGATTCCCAGGGAAAGTGTAGCATGTAGTGATGAAAAATATCTGGTTTTATATTGAGTGTAAACAATGTGACTTGATGAGCCTGACTGGAAAAAAATTATAAATTTGATAGCAGTTTTAGGTGTTCCAGAGGCTGTGTCTATTCTCTTGAGATAAAACTTTCATGAATCCAAGTTTTGATATAGCTTGGAAGCAGCTTCTGATTGCATTATTATAGGGAAACTCCTCCTGCCTCTCAGCTACAAAGAGAAAATTATTGGCACTAAAACTGATCTATTACTACAGGTTGTGCTTAAAATAACATTTATTACCATCGTGGCTGTAATGTGATGGAATTTTGTAGGTATGTTGGTGTGGAAATCTCTAGTGCTTTTCTTTGTAGAAGTGATTTCAAGAGGCTGTGTGGTTGTTGTGCTTTCTTTGATAAACAGGTGTTGTGCTTTTAAGATTTTTCTGATGACAGTTTTGCAGCGTGATAACAGAGTTAGGGAGGGTTAGGTTGAGGAAGGATTAATAACTGTACAGTTTTAGATTTATAACAGTCAACCGAATGTTCAGTTATTCACCTTTTGGCCATGAGTTTTCTTCTCATCCCTGTAATTACTATTCCTTCATGCTGCTTCCTCATCCTTCTTCCAAAGAGATTTCTTTTTTTCTGGCTTTCTTCCTCCACTTCTCTAGAACTCTGACATGACAAATGGCTATAATGAAATTACACAGAGAAAGATCAGAAAATTTTATAAACATGTTTATTTGTTAAATTTCAGTATAAATCCTGGGAATTTTATGTGGCGTGCTTTGCCTTTCTGAAAAAAATCAGAGGAACCTGACTTCTCAGGCTACAGTGGGATGGTTGCCTGGATTATTTCAGCTCTCATTTTACAACAGGGTTAGTAGAGGAAGGACCTGATAGCAAGCAGCTGGGAAAGTTCACTTTCTTTGCTGCTGAGGACAGCGGACGTTTTGGTAGGCTATAGTGCTGAGATATGCAAAGGATGGATGTTGTTTTACCCTAGCCTGTGCATATCCTCTTTGTTTCCGTATTTCCGAGGAACGCCATCTGGAGGTCTTTTCCTGTTGCTAAACAGGAAAATTGAGCAAAAAGGGTCAGCTAGAAGAACTAGCACAGTGCTTTTCACAGTCTAGTGTCTGCTGCTCTGAGCACCTGTGGCAAATGAATTCCCTTTCTAAGGGAATAGTAGGATGAAAGAAAATGAAATAAACTAAGTCTTTTGGTGGTGCAGGGGGAATGCAAACTATCTACGTGGTGAACAGGGAGATGATGGGTGGTTTTGCCACAAGGTAGTAGCTGGAAATGGGTATTAAAATGCTCTTCATGTCATATCTGATGTGGTAAGTCTGGGAATCAAGGGCTGAGCAGCTCTGTTCTGAACAGCCTTTGGAGTGATTAGAAAAACACCCTCTCCTTCTCGTGCCCCACTGCTCCTTTCCAAAAAACAGATTATTTTTCTTATTGTTTTTTCCAATACTATATGTGGTGCTTCCCACACATCTTTTAAGCTACATCAGTCCTTGTCAAAGGCCTGAGGGTTGATGCAGTTTTTAAGGATATTCACAATCTTATCTCCCTTTGTGGGGGTAGATGGGGAATTTGAGCCACTAAAATCTGTGTGTCTGTTCCCCACTGCGATACTCTCTATGTGCATCCTCTTAAAGTCTGTAATGGTATTTGGAGACCATAATCTAATATTTCTGAATAATATGCTGCTCTCAGTTTTGTTTGCTTACTCCATACATGTATCTAAAGAGATAGGTTTGTGTTCTGTAGTGCTAACGAGCAATCTGAGGTCTGTTGAAATGTAAGACCAACTGTCTATTGACTTAAGAAAGGCAGAAACTTCACCATGTGAGTCTTTTTTGTTAATAATCTCACTTTAATTGAGAAAAAGAATAATTTTAGGAATGCTATCAAAGTATGCCTCTGGTAGGGAGACTGAGGGTTTATGTATGAATATATTTGCCAGCATAACATTTATGCACCAAAGTTTAGAAGTTGGATCCAAGTTCAATATATGAAAACAACTTTTTAAAACCTGAGACTAATATAATTTGTTTCCTATTACAAAATAAAAATGGTACTGATTTGTTTTCCAGTGAATAAACCTGATCCTTGCAGAACTTGAAACCTAAACATTGTAGCAGGAAGAATGTAAAAGTAGGTGAGATTTCATTGTACACCCTGCAAGAAGTTGAGGACGAGAAGAGTGGCTGTTTTGTTTTGGGGATTTTTTTTGTTTGTTTGTTTTTTAAATATCTTTCCCAGTTCTGAGGGTTATTTTGTTGGTCTATTTAGGATGACTCTTCTACAATGGGATTGTAGTGCAGCATTTTTAAGTGATACTGTTGGATATAATCTTCTTAAGAAATATCTGACTTGTATATGAGTTGTGTGGAGGTTTCCATCTCTTTTGGCATTCTGCCAGTTTCAAGTGAAATGATGCAACATTTTTTAGACCATGACACTGTGAGAAGAGGTGGGCATTTGTATGGCAAATATGACAGATATGCTTCTGGTACATCTGTGGCGAAAACTGTATTTCTAGTGGTTCTGGAAGTAGTTTTGCATCGTATGTTTTGTGCAATGAGGATTTCTGATAGCCAAGAAACTTTCACAGATGTACATACAAACAGATCTGTTGCACAGTTACATATCTGGTTTTTTTGGAGGCTCAGTGTCCTCATGTAGGGTAGAGGGTGTATATAATTTTTTAAAATTTTAAGTCCATTACAATTTCTATCCAGTGCTTTCAGAAGCATGACATTAACCAGTATGTTGCCTCTTTTGACCTAACCAGTAATGCTTTCCTGCATTTTGTCTAGCAAAGAAGCTTTTCCCTGCAGACTTACCCATCAGCTCCTGAAAGCCAAAAGGACATAGAAGCTGTGCTGCACTTGCTTGGGTTTTTTTGTTAGTTCATTTGGATGAGGTTTTTATTGGGTTTTGGTTTATTTCGTCATGGGGTTTGGCTTTTTGTTTGTTTTGTTTTTCTCTGTTTGGGCTTTTTTGTTTGTACTTTTTTCCTTTTTTTTACTATAAGACAAATATGACAAATATGACTGATTTGGGAGCAAAACATTATGTTAACTAAACTGGTATTTCATGACTTCAAGTTATTTTTTCTGTGCTTCTTTACCATCTCAATATGCTGCATCTCTTACCTGCACACTTTCAAACCCTGCTGGTATGCATTAAGACACTGGAATTAAAAAAAAAGGGCTACAAAAAACCCATAAAAAAACCCATTTCAAGCCATTATTATTGATTTCATAGAGCAACAGTGGTTCTAGGTTTGTTCAGGTGGCTCATTCCACTCACTTTGAAGGGTGTGACTGTACTTTTTCAAGACAAGGCTATGCCAAATTAATTGTAAGTGTTTATTTTTTTTTTTTCTCCTTATTAAGTAAATCTGGCCAGGCCGCACCTACTTGGATTAAATACAAGCAAAAAGAAAACTCACATTGGTTCAGGAAGTTTGTTTTGTGGTGCTTTGGAAAAGAACATTCTGTCCCCTCTTTGCAAAACTAATACAAACAGTCTCTTGGCATGGACGCTATTCTTTGTAGATACTTAATCTTGCTTAAATAACAGAGAGATAATTTAAAGTAAGGTATCACAGTTCCTATTTCCTGGATAAATTCTGCCTTGTATAATTGTGCTTTCGCTTTGTAAGACACATCTGCAGAGGTAGTTGGGTGATATGATTAAATCTTCTAAACACTGTTTGAGATCTGTTGATGAAAGATACTGAATAATAGAAATGGTGATTATAAATTTTAGGGTATTGTTTATAAAATAGCACTTATGCAGAAGTGGTTGTAGCTCATTGTAGAAATGATCATGTAAATATGGGTTGTGTGATTGTTGGTGTTACAGAAAAAGAGCTGTATAAATGCAGAGTGGCAGTAAAACATCCAGAGCTGTGAAGGATTTTTCTGTATTGGGTAGTCGAGGAATTGTTTGTGAGTGCTGCAGAGAGATATCCTTTTCCATTTTATTTGGTTTTAATTTATTTTAAAGGATATTGTAGAGCTGCTCTGGGTTGCTAAAGGAGTACTGAGGACAATGCATTTCATGTGCTGACATTAGGCATTTTGCACATGTGAGAATCTGGCATAAGCTGCTGAAATTACAGATCAGACGAGGAAAAGAAATGTGCACTGTGCAACCTGAGTGAAACAGGGAGCAATCTCTAGTGCCCTCTTTTGATAATATATTCAATGGAACCAATCACGGGAGTATCTTAAGTGATGTCGGTAGGTTGTTGGACTGATTCTTCAAGTGGCTGTAACTCCTACTTACATTTCAGGGAAATGAAAAATATCTTGTACCTTGTAGGAGGCAGTCCTACTTGTAGTAAGTAGTATTCCCAGGGAGTGATAAAAGCAGAGCAAACCTGCGCTGTAGCAGCTTTGAAACAAGCTGAAGGTTTGCACACAGAATGTGATGTAATTTTTGAGAAAGAGCTAAATTTTTTATTACAGAAAGAAAACATAATAAAAACCCTAACCTTGAAACTTTCCGTTTCCATACATTTAAATCCAAAGACTAAAGTGTTTTGATTGTCCTGTCTGTCTTATCTTTCTAGCAAAGCCTTTTTCCTACAATTAAAATGGCATCATTTTTCTAATTGATGCCAAATCCAGTCCAAGCTGCCCACACAGTTATTTCACCCTTCCCTCCCCCTCCCATCATCGTCTGATATTTTGTTTGCATGGTCATTATTCACTAACTGTGTTTGTGTCTACGGCTGCAGACAGTAAAATCACATTAGTGAGGAGGAGCTCTGAGACTCAGCAGTGAAATCTGTTTTTTCCTTTTCTGTTTCATATTGGCTTTCAGATGAGAATCCCAAAACCTGATGCAAATTTTGGAGATAAGAAGCTTGGAAACAATGAAATGCTGGTGTGTTTGGTACTTTCTTATCTTATCAGAATTAGTTCTTCTATACTGCTGAGAAGAAGCTACTGAGATCACAAGTTACTATTGCGAAAGAAAAGAGGTGTAGTCTGTCCACTTTTTTAATGTACATACATATACATATGTATGTATGCTTATGCATTATGTGTGAAGCCAAGTGTATTCTTCTTGTCTCAGAGCCTTATAGATGACTCTGTCTTATTTAGCGTTAACTTTTTCCGCTTTGGTATATCCTCAGGTGGCTGTGTCTGCCCCTTGCCCTTTTAAGACAGAGACTTACATACAAAGGTCTCACTGTGATTGCTCTTGGAGGCTTTTGTTCTGTTGCTTTTTCAGTGTTTGACCTTGGTTCCTTTAAAATCAGTGGCAACCTTCTCACAGTGACCCAGAGCACTGACAAGCACTGGATGTGCTGCTAACTATACTTGCCTCTTAGAGTGCTCCTCATCATTTGCACTTTTACCTTATTAAGAACGCTGTAACCTTTACCTATGTTTCCAAGGGAGAAAATGAGCATGGAGAGGTAGAGGGTCTTGCCTAAGGCCCATGAGCTGGGAAGGGCTGGGGCTTGTGGCTGGGAAATGAGGTATGGATGGAGGGCAACTCATGCTGCCTTTCAGTGTTGTGCACATGTATTGTACTTCCTTCAACATGGGTTTCCTGGTCAGCAAACCGTTAATAATTGCCTATCTCCCCTTAAAATACTTTTTTTTTTTTCTTCTTTTTTTTTTTTTTTGAACAGAATTATGTGATTAACAGATAAACCACCTCTATAATTTGGTCATATTAGTAAGCAACTCAATAAGGTTCAGTATGTAATATATACTCAATATACTACTAATATATGCTCAATATACTACCTTCTATACTAATATGCAACTACTGGATCAATTCAGATTGACTGAATTGACCTATTACAACTTGCCCTGTTACTGAATTGACTTGTTACCGCTTCTTCCTAGTTCTGTTGCTATATCTAATAAATCTTTTTTTTTTAAATTATTTTTAACTGGATTTGTCATAAAATGGAAAACATCACTGCAGGGCTTGCACTGTGAGGGAGGAGAAATGGAAACTCTTGTAAAAGTCACTGAATTGGATTAATGTCAAAGTGATGTCCTAAAGAGTAGCTCATGAAAAAATTCAGCTGTAAACAGGGCAGGTTTGGCAAAATTTGAAGGACTGGTGAGCACCTTGGATGGTGCAGCTAGGAAGCTGGAAGCAACTTGTAGGTACATCCAGGTTAGAACAAAGTGTTGGGTATAACTAAAGAAATGAAATAGAAAAGGACTAAGCTTGTCTGAGCTCTTAATGTTGTCAGATTCAAGATGGAGAGGTGGCAAAATATTTGAGGAGAAAATGGGAAATTGGAGATTAACTGTGACCAATAAATAAATAAATAAATAAATCTAAAAATGACAGCATTTGCTGTCTCCTTCCTCTGCCTCTCCTCTTGGTTTTCACCTTACTCTTCCTTTCCTGCATCCTCCTCCCCAAGAACTTCATGGGCTCCAGCTCCAGTGAGGTGAGAAAGGGACTCCACTCTCACCGATACCTCTATCTTTATGTGTGACCTAGGTTTCACAAAATGTGTTTCAAATGTGTTAACACGCTCATTCCATTTGGGCTTACAGCCTTTTCAGTCCTGGTGGTCCTGTCAGGTCCATGGTTTTGTAAACTCCTCACCCAACCTTGAAGACTGATCCAGCCTGTGCTTGAAAGCAGGGTTTAGGGTGGAGGTTGTGCAGGTATGCTGACTATGAGATTCTTGTTAGCTTGTTAGAGGTGTTCTTGTTTTGTATTACTGGTATTTGGAAAGTTCATGTTGGACAGTAGTGGATGAACTCGAACCAGAAGCGTACTTCTCGCTCTCATGCAATAAGGGAAATCTCATTTTAAGAAGTCAGCGCTTAGCAAGTCTGATTGTAATTCCATTGCATATTATACAAAGCGGAACCTGTTTCTTTTCTATTTTTTTTCAGTGATTTGTCCTGTTGGGCAACTGCCTTCTGAGTGACTGGATTGATGCCAGCCATTTGATCTGAATCGAGCAGTGGCAGGGACAGCATCTACCCAGGGTTTTAATCCCAGGCACGTGGCATTTGCGCAAGTAGTCACTGGTAAGTTGTATGTAAGTGCAGGTTCTTTCTGTAACAACTGGCACCTTGTTGCAAACTGTAAGTTTCTGGATGCAAAGGTTCACCTGCCTTGCTTGTTTGTCCCAGAGGGTGACTGACAAGCTTATTAAAAATGAGAGCAGTCCAGGTGACCAGCTGATCTTAGGAAGTCCTTGCTATTTGTTTGTATATTTATGGATTATTTTTTTCCCCTCCCTCCTCTGAATGAGTAACTTCCTGGTGAGACCAAACTTCAAATCCGTAGCAATTGGTGTGTTGTACTAGACAATATCAACCATGCTTTTTTTATCAGAGGAGGTTTTATAACCTCTGACTTAGTGCTTCATAGCCTGGAAATACAAGCTGTGAGGCTCTGATAACAGAAGTAGTGACTGGCTGCTCTCAGCATGAGGATGATTAAAAATGTGTGTGTGTGCACATATGCTTGTTCACTCCCTTTCCAGCTGAACAGAAAATGAAACTCCCCAAAGCCTTTTATGTAAGTGCATAATAAACAGGAAGGAATTTTCCTTCCTGTTTAAATCTCTGGGTGTCTGTGCACAAACTTCATCCCCAGCTTCCTCTTGAAGATGCTTTGTAAAGAAAAGAGTGTGCTCGTTTTGACCTCTGAAGCATGGTCCTGTCTTCAGTTAAATACCAGATATACCTTCTCTGCAAAAGATAATAGCTATTGATTTTTTCTTCTTATTTTGAAGGTGGTTTCCAGTCAGTTTCTTCCATCTGTGACTTTTTTTTTTGCTTGATAGAACAATGGCAATCTGCTTCTTCCAGCAGCTGAAATGCTGTGATTCTTTGACAGCAAATGTGTGGAGTGCTGCCTTGCACCTTGTAACACCCAGCTTTATTTAAGTCTCTGTCATGCTGGCCTGACTGTTGTCTTCCTGGGGGTGTTGCACCAAGGAATTATTGATGAGATGTAGGCTGGTCTGGAAAGCACACGTTCGCTGTTTAAAGCAACATATGTGCTCTTAGCTGTTGTTAATCATTTAAAGATCTTTGTGAAATCTGGGTGAAGTAGCCTATCTGTACATGGATAGAGTCCCATTAAAGCATAGATACAGCTCAGCATCACATACTGAATCTTCCTATGAATAGCAGAGTTGAAGTTTGGTACTTTTAAGAAAAAACACTTAAAGTTATCTTCTTAAGAAGATAGGAGTCCCCTGTAAGGATGGGTGTGGGATGGGCAGTGGTCTGACACTTTCAGGTTCTTACCACATTGTGAAGAGTGCTCATTGGAATATTTGGACAAATACCTGGAGGTCAGTGCCGTACTGAGCTATATGTGCTAACTTAATAGCAGCAGAGTTGGAAAATTACTCGGGCCTAAAAAAGTATGAGGGTAAGTCTGGCTTTATGCTGAAGGGGAGGCAAAGGCAGAACAAGGAACGTTATTTCAAGGTCCAGTACTCTGTTAAACCGAGCTAAACCAAGTAGGTTTTAATTAATGGAAAGTTTGGAAAAACAAATTTGGTGCTATTGTCAAGTATCCATGGTATTTTTGTAAGCTGGAAGATACCTCTCCTTAAGTTCCCCTCATTTTCATTACTGCTGCTATTCCCACTTCAGTTCAGGCATACCAGCTGCTGTCTTGGGAACCACTGAAGGTAGACGCAATTCCTTTATACTGCTCAAGAGCTCTGAAACCCCAGTGCTTAAATAATGTATCAACTTTAGTGCTAACTCCAGCAGCTTTGGAGGAGAAAGGCTTTTAAATTGTTGCAATTTATTTTCTCGGCATATAGAAATAGAGAAAGCAAAGGAGTAATCAGAGCAATGTTTCTTATTTAAAATCATTACCACTTGGGTAGGTGGACTTTTTTTTTTTCACTAGTGTTTTCAATTATAAGAAGTTAGAGACTGCAGATTTTCTATAAGCCTAATAATTTAATGTAGATAAAGATTATTCTCTTACAGTGGAAGCCTGTCTATGTTTTGGTCAGGAAGGTCCCAAATTTAAGACTAGCTGCTGTCTGTTGTATCTGTGGTCCCAGTCTGACTCACCAGCTTGAATGCCAGCATGGAGGAAAAGGCAAAAACCTTTGCTGCTCCGTAGTGTGGGTGGAAAAGCGTTTCCAAGTGGAGAGGCTTCCTTCGAAACCCAGGATCATCAGGGAAGTGCATTGAAAATTCACTGCACAAATAAAGACTGAGTCAGCTAATGCCTGCTTATCACGTCAAGTACAGATTACACCATGACGAACATCAGCTTGTGCTATGAATACATCCAGTTTGATGGCTTTGCCTATGGCTGTACTTAGTATGTGTGAGCTCAAATGAAGGTTTGGCTTTTTCTGTCTCTGAGAGCACTGTAGTAATAGAGCACAGAGCTTCAAGTTCAGTGTTTGTGAAGAGTGGCCTGCTCATGGGGTTAGATGGTGTTTAGCGCTTTGCTTTCCGTCCCACTTTATTGCTTCTTGCTAGCTGCAAATGCAGTGTGCTCTTTTGAAAGTGCAGTTTGAATTTTTATCTGTTACCTGAATTTTTCTCTCTTTTTTTTTTTTTCCATTTCTAGTTTTTTTCCTAATTATAGGCATCTTTTGGTGTCAAAGCAGTATTAAACCAAAGTGATTGGCTACTACAAGTATTGCAGAATGGGGTAAATGAACCTCCTGACCCAGCTGTTGTTTTATGTCACTGGGGTGCAGAAGCACACTGACAGAAATTGAAGGCCATCATAAGCCTGCAAATGGTTAATGGTCAGCTATCAATGATTATTTTGAAACTTAAGAATAATGTTAGCTTAAGCAGTTGGTATAAATCAAACCACTCTTCTGTTGGCATACGTTTTGCTTAGATCCATGGAATCAATGAAGCTAGATGGGTACTTCTGGTGGTTTAACTATAGCAAAATCTAACTTTTTGTTGATTGTAAATGAATTTAATTTTTGAGGCTTTGTGTTATCTGCTCCAGTCACCTATGTTTTCCATTTACAAAATAAAATTCCTAGGAACCTTTAATCCTGGATTTCAAAGCATATGGTTACCCTATCTTTTAAATCCTAAAGATAGGGAGGGCATTCTCACATCAAAACCTAGCTTCTCAGGTGGGAGATTTGCTTTTGAAGAAATAGAGAAATGTGGGCTTTTTGAGTATTGTCATTGCATGCAGTGTGGCTGCTGATGCCCACGTGCCCTGCTCTGCCGGCAAAGGATCAGTGTCACAAATGAGAGCCACGATGCTCGACAAGTGTTGACAGCTTGTCATTACAGATAGTGGTTTTTCCTTCTGGCTTGTAGTTGAAAAGGTTTAGAAATGATCATAATCTCTTTCTTCCCATCACTTGGGGAAACATTAGGGTTTGCTTTTTCCAGATTTGGGGAGAGAAGCGACACTCTGCTTTTTGTTTGTGCTGAGTTTACAATTATTTTACTGTCTTTATGTATCTAAAATCATTAAGCTCCCACAGAGTGAAAGAGGATGTGGAGAAAAATAGCGATGAGGGGAGAAGGAAGAAGAAATGGTAGTTAAAGAGGTTGGGCTTTCTCTTGGGTTTAGGTGGGGTGTTTATTTTACAGCAGTTATTACTCATCCATAGGGTAGCCTGCAAGGAAGGTATGTAAGTGTGTGTAATAGAGCATGGTATTTGCTCAGTCATGTGGCAAGGAGGAACTGTATATCAGCCCGTTCTTCTCTGCCCTTTTAACTGGGGCTATAGAAGAATTTTACATTTAATGTATAAGTACAGCTATTCTCTGCATGCTGGCTGCTGAAAATTAAATCAGTAAATGACATCCAGTGACAGAAAACCAAACCGAAGCAAACAAGCCCCCTGTAGGGTGTATGCAGAGAGCACTCTTCATCCTCTGTCATCAGGACTGTTTGAATTGGCTTCCACCTTTGTTTTGAGAGGTTGCTGTGGTGATGAATAACCTTTGCTGAGGGTGTGCGAGCAATGGTGTGCACATGCCTCGGTTCCTGCATCTAAAACAATGCTGCTTTTCACCCCCACATCAGAGCGCATATCCTATCAATGGTCGGCTGCTCCCCAAAATGAGTTAAACAACAAAACTGTTGTCTTACAGCTAGTTATTGACAGGATGTTAATCTACTAATTGCTGCCTCAGACTGCTTTCATACCAGGTAGCAGGAGACTGGGTGGTGGCAAAGCAGTATCTTTTTTCCTTTTCATGGAGGGGGAAATGCAGGGTAGCTGATACGCTTTATTTGCACAAGGTTATGACACCTGAGCTTTGTCTTGCTTCCTGGGCTGGAGCAGGCAGAGAAGTAGACTCAAAAAGGTACTCTGCAGAAGGAAGGAGGAAAATGCTATTATCTGAGTGAGCTTTCTCTTTTTTTTTCGTTTTTTTCCTACCACTGTTGAAGATTACATTTTCTACACTGAGGAAAAAACCCGGGAGACCCTCTGTGCTTATTATTGTTTCTTTTTATTCTCCATTTATCAATGAACAAATTAGTATTAAATTTACTGCAGCTCAAAGTAGATGAGTGTTTTTCATACTAAGACAGGAAAATCTGATGTCAAAACTGTATATTGATAAGAAAGTGTGTGAAAATTAGAATATGTGTATGAATATTCTACATGAGGTTTGCATGCTTTTTTCATGAAGTTGCACTGGTGCAGTTATAGTTGGATGTTACGGTTGTCTGAATAAATATCACTTCTAGATAAAGAAGTGCCTTCAAGAAAGTATAGGAAACTTTGTTCCACCCCGTTGTTAGAGAATCCTAGCAAGTGTTGGCAAGAGTGAATTACCACATGAGGCAGCTCATGGAGAGTTCTCTTCTCCACACATTACCCTTGTTCCCAGTGTCTGTGAATCTGCCCCTTCGTAATTTGTAGGAAGCACTCTGGGGAAAACTGAGTCATTCAGAGATGATCTAGTGGCCATGATAAATACAGAAGTTTGAAATATCCACTTTTTCTGTGTAATTCCTGAACTTTAAAAAAAACCAAAAAGGTATGAATTACTCAGTTGTGTGTCAGCTCCCTGTCTCTTCAGAGACCATCATAACTGGTGGTTTCATTTGTACTTTGAAGGTTGCTTTGCTTTTGACTGCAGCCATACCTAAGGATCAAAGAGGAAGATGAAAACGTTTTAAAATCAGTAAAGCCACTTTCAGTACTTGAAGAGAAGGTGTGAAGGCAGAGTGCCTGGCCCCCTTGCATGACTGATGGGACTTCTTGCCAAGTCAGAGCACCTGGGGAAATAACCTCCTCTCCCTCCAGCATTTTTTTTTTCAGGGCTTGTCATCTTGAAGATTTCCCCAGCACAATTTGAACTTTCTGTCAGGTTCTGTCAGAGGCTCACTTAGTTAAAATCACCTTCACTAAGGAGTATTTAATTACGTCTTCTCATTCAGGCTCCCCTCCTAGATTTTTGAGAATCTGGAGAATGCAGCTAATAGAGTGGAGCCAGCATTTACAGAAATAAATTAATAGCAGGACCATAATTGTGCTTTTTACATCTGACACATTCTCCAGGGCTAACCCTGCACCGCCTGTACTTCTTCACATTCATTTGTTCCCTTAAGTTCAGTCTTTTGAAATATTTTGTGATGAATGAGTTCACTTTACAAGGCAGTGATCAGCAGCAGCTGTTCATAGTCATACTTTAAATTGAATCCATCTGTCAGTGGGCTCTTTAAAGTGTGAGTTTCACGTTGTCAGGAGGGCTGATTACACCAGAGCAGCATCTGGGTGCTGTTTGCCAAAAAGAAAAGGAAAAAAAAAAACAAAAACAACACACCAAAAAAAAACCACCAAAAAAACCAAACCAAAATGCGCTTGGGCTCTGGGATACTCTTGCCATTTCATTTATAGAGCCATGATTTTAGCTTTGAGAGGACAGCAAAGTGGCTACAAGCTGTACTTACGCACTGACGTGCAGGTTGGTGTTCCGATGTAGACTGACATTAGGAGATGACCTGCAGTAAGCTTTGTAGAAACTATATGCAGTGCTTGCTGCTTGCTTTTTAATCCTGACCTTTTGATGAACCTCATCGCCAGATCTTTACAGGTTTTTGGTTGTAGCACCAGGTCGCATTAACACTTTTCAGAGGATGAGCTGAAGAGGAAAAGACATGGCTTATTCAAATCAGCAAAGGAAGACAGCATTGTTTTCCCCTCCACCCGAGTACACAGGCATAATTTCTTATTTTCATTTGTAACAGCCTCACATTACTTTCATATGAGGTAGTAGGTAGCATCTGCTGAGGCTGTTTGGCAAGCTGCATGTAAGACAACGTTTAAGAACAGCAAATGGTCGTTTGCTGACTGCATTAATTGTTCTCATAATTTCATGTGAAACTTTGGCCTGTAATGTTCTCCATAAATTGTGTACTGGATATGGAGATCAGTTGATTCATGGCCTGCAGTCTGTTGGCCTTTTCCACAGGTAACATCTCCTGTTTTCCTTCTCCTCAGTTAGTTCCTCACCAGGACTTTTGTGGGAGGACTTGGCTTGTGCTGGCATGTGTGCATAGGTCTGTGGAAAAGCATTTCCTACCACTAGAAGCTTATTCACCAGAGTGCTGCATGTTTAACCAAGTATGTCATTTTCATTACATCATTCCACTTCAGGAAAGAAAACCTTCCTTGGAGGATCAGAACAGTGGTACAGCCTCCTTTGCAAACTCTGATTTTTGCAGTAAGAGGGCCATATTTTATTTCTAGGCTCAGTTGTGCTCTTCAACCACAGAGGTTACCCTTTGTTGGTGGTCAGATACACGTTGTCTTGGCAGCCCAGATGGCCTGCAGCAGCAGGAGACCTCATGAAGTGAGGGGAAGTCCACCCGTATTTCCCTGCTATAAGCTTCTCCATCTCACATTTGCTGTTGCAATCTGCAAGCATTGCTGCTCAATGGTGCAGCTGTATCGGTGCTGTATTTCTAGTGCTGTGCCAAGCCAGCACTTTAATTAACACTAAATTCAGTGCTGGCAGAAGTATAGAGAAGGGAGGAAAAAAGCAACAACCAAACCGACTGGACCCTAACAAACTAGAACACCCAGACTGGCTTTGTGAGCTTGTATTTTATGTCAGTCAAGGCTAAACAGTGTATTTGAAATGAAGTTGCTATGTGGTAAGAGAAGAACCTCTTAGCTTTTCTTTAGCATATAGAAAGCAGCGCTGTGTATATCAGCACTGTGTATATTGGAGCCTGTTACTGCTTTGTACCTGATAAACACAGATGTTTTTTGTGGGTGTTTTTTTTTTTTCTTTTTCTCTCTTTTTTTTTTTTTTTTTTAAATGGAGAATCGTTAACATGTTCCACATGGAGATGGTGAGAATTGCACTTTGAGTGAAGAGGTTGATTGATGTTGGCTCATGTTAAGAAAATATGGCTGACAGAAGGAGTCAATACATGCTCTTTTTTTTCCTGTAGAGTGCATTGTCTTTCCTGCATGTGTTTAATCAGGAAACTTAGCAGGGAAATGTCATTGCTTAGTAGCTGACAGTATCTTGTTATCTTCCTTTAAAATACTTGATAGAGTTAAAATACATTTATTAAGATCTGTCACTCATTTGAATGCCCACTTGGGACTTTGGATTATAAACATGCAGTATCTGTAAATTAGCTGCAGATAGAGAGTATTTGGTCCTTCACTGTTTAACTTAACAAGCAGGAAAAGCTGTACACCACTGAGCATATGAAAAGCATGGCTCTGCAGACCCATAGAAAATGTGTCCCTCCTTACTGGGAGCACGCAGAACTCTGAAAACTGCTGTGTTCTGATATCCACTTTTCAGGCTTCACAAGTTGGGTCTGAATGGAGGGATTTGGCAGGAGGGGAAAGAGGAAAACTCTTCTTTCCCTTCCTACACAGAGAAATGGAGGTGAACATGGAAAGCACACTGAAAGGAACAGGCTTCCCATGTTAGGAGGAGCTGTGCCGTGTGATGTCTCCATGAAGAAGGTCAAGGGTGTCTGTGCATAGCCTTGGCCTGCATGACTCCTGAATCCTTCTCCAAGATCAGTGTGAACAGGCAGGGTACACCAAGCCCACTGCTGAGTGGGTATTTGAAGAGGCAGAATCAGTATCTAAGAGTATTATGAATGACATTCTCAATACCTTGTCTAGACTACTTATCGTTAAGAATGAAATGATTAATTTCTAAACTCAGGTTTTTTTCCTTTGGCTTACAGCTGTTTTAAAAGATCAGCTTTTTGGCACTCTGGTATGCTTTAAGCAGAAAAGCTGATTGGTGTTTGGATACTCCGTATCTTTAGTTTCTCTCTTGAAACTAGAGGAATAATATATTTTGTGAATATCTGTGACTGAAGACAGGCTTAGTGTTTATATCGCTGAGATAAATTCATAGCATAAGCAGCATCATTAGTGCTGTGTTTCCTGATTTGTATTTTCATGAATAGTTGAGAATAACATTTTAGTATTTGGTTTAATTTTTATCAGACATATGCAGATACCTTGTTCCTGGAAACGCAGAGGTGGGAATGGGGTAAGGAAACAGACAGTGCTGACTGAAGAGTTTTGTAATCTCTGTTACTTGCTGCAATTCTTGGTGGAGGTCTGAAACTGTAATGGGTGAGCCAATGAGGATGTGGTAGATAGCAAAACATTTTAAAATTGCTAGCAACCCAATTCTCATGTAGTACATCTTAGTAGGTAATCCTGTGTTGGCATTACTACAGTTCCTCAGTTTACGTTGTAGCTGTTATAGCAGAAGCTGAAATACTTTTTGCTATTGTTTGGGAACTGAAATTTCTTCCTTTTATTTATTTAGAAATTCTATATGAAAGATCTGCTGATACACAGAAAATCTAAAGCTATGGAAGTGTTTTCCATAATATATTATTGCCAGTATCTTTGCTTACAAGATTTATTCTTAATGCAGCCCAGGTTATAAATGGAGAGTTTACTTTTTTGTGGAATTCCTTACCGTATGTGAGGTGCAATACAGCCAGCTGTGAGCCAGGCAGAACTTCTTACTGTTATCTACTGCAGCAGGGGAGATTTGTTTAGAGGGAAAAGTATAAGGCTGCTCTGCGCTATTTATTTACAAACAGTATGCCCTAAAAGCACCCTATAGTTGTGTAACCAAATAGTATCTGTGGTGCAGTAGCAATGAGCTAAAGGTTACATTTGCTTCCAAAAATAAACGTCAAAAATTACATACATTTTGGATGCTTAATTACCAAATTTATTTACTTGGAGGTAGTTTACTTTCATCTCCTCCATAGTCATGCATTGCTGTGATGAAGTTGTACCATATGAAATTTCACTGGGCTATATGAAATTTACTTCTTGGTGAGATGACTGTTTTGTGTGTTTAGAAAGGCCACTTACAGACTGCTACTTTACTGAAATCTGCAGCAGCCAGATAAATATCGAGGTTTTAAGTGCTATTCGCACTTGTGATGGTGGCTGTGGGCTGTGTGTTTTTTAAAGAGATACAAAACTGTGTCCATTTCCTCTATACCTACCATCTGCTTTCTTGTATTTGTGGCCAATCCATCTTTATTAAATAGGTAGCTGCCTTAGGAATTGTCTGTTGTTTTTTTTTTTAAGGAGAAGAACGCCTGCTTCTTGTAGTCAGCATTATGTCACTTGCTGTTGGTCTTCTCTTTGCAATTGCTTACTCAGATGCAGGTGTACTGGTCAGTAAGAGGGGGGTAGGTGGCTCAGTCATACTCTGCAATTTCAAAGAATAGGCACTTTCTTGCTGGTGTGATTTATGTTTCACTCCTCAGTTGCTCTACAGTTAGGTCAGGGGGAACCTGCAATACTGGATTTTGTGGCACAGGCCACTTTGAAGCTGGGTGTGTGGCAAGCCACCATGTTTACTCCCAAGCCTCTAATATGCATTCAGTTTCATTCCTGTTGGTGTCCTTTCTGCAGCTTAATCAAGAGCCCTTGCTAAAGTACCATGGCTCTTACGCAGGTCATGCAATATGTGCCTTGTGTAACAGCGTTGCTTCTGTGTTTTTGATTCTGTGGCTAAGCAGCATCTTGGGCAAAGAGAGGGCTGCTGTGCTGCTCTCTTGGTAGACTCGATTGCTGATAAATAGAGATCTGATATACAGCTTACGCAGTACAGATACGTTCCTATCAAATTGTGTTGAGTGCTTCCTAGAGCTTCATGAACCCATGAACTTTGGCACGCTCATGTTCAGAGCAAGGTGCAGCTGGCTGCAAGTATTGATTCCTGTAATAGAGGTAAAGTACAAAAAAGTATGCTATTCATAGCAAAG
Organism: Psittacus erithacus; assembly: GCA_009867235.2. Lineage (NCBI taxonomy): Eukaryota > Metazoa > Chordata > Aves > Psittaciformes > Psittacidae > Psittacus > Psittacus erithacus. The sequence goes on from WYDI02011160.1 coordinate 64,352, forward strand.
AAGAAAATACAAATTCCCTCTATGAAGAGTAATAGGATGACACTGATACACCTGTATGGTTTTATAATGTTGAACTGCAAGCACCAGTTGAAGGTTTCAGTTTTTAAAGAGGAAGGGTATAATTCTGACTTCAGTTTTCATGCTTATGCCTCTGTGTGTAAAGAAGGGTCTTTTCTCTGTCTAAAATTCTTAGTGAAGGTCAGAAAAATCACCTGCTTTATGTCATGGTCAATCATGGAGTGCTAGCTACTAACAGATGCAAAATGTTAAAGCAAATGGATCAAACATAGGAGTTCTTATGGTTGTGTTTGCAAAGATGGGCCGATTTTTCTTGTCCCATTGCTTTTCTCATTTTAAGTTGTTGACTTTTCCTTCCTACATAAATGATTCTTTTTGTTCTTACAAATCTCTTCTGTATGCTTTTTTTTAAAAAAATAAATAATAATTAGGATGTTTCTTCACAGCTGCTGAATTGTCATGCTTCTCACTCATGTTCAGAGAAGAGAATGTCCAAAGAAATTCAGCCCTGAACTCTTTCTTCTTATTATTGTTACTTGTCTTCTACAAAATAAAATGGAAGGGGAAAAAGCCTTTCTACCAGGTGACCATTTAGAAAAGCAGTGTCTCGCTTTAAACTAGTTCATTGCTCGCTGGATTGTATTATTTGGAAAGAATAAAATGTAAAAAAAAATCTTCCTCTGTGCTGTCACTGGAGGCGGTTAGAGTGACACTGCCCTTCTCACTCATCCGGATATATTTTTAGTTCCCATCACTTAAAAATGTTCATTTAAACATGCTTTTTAAATTCATTATCAGTATGGAAAATACAATTAATCAAGCAGCTATAAGCCACAGTCCCCTTTCTCTACACCCCTCCCCCAATTTGATCCTCCTTTCTCTACTTTTCAGTGCTCTGTGTTTGGGGGGGGTGGGGGTGGAAATCACTTTCCCTGCTCTCTCTTCTCTGGGCTTATTTCTGCTCTTAGCTGGCAGAGATGCTCAGTATTGAATGAGCAAAATCTTTCAGGTGCTGTTTGTAACTTACGTTAGACATTTGGTCTGCTCTCATAGGTGATTGTAAATGGGGGGGAGTTCCTGATATCTATCAGTATCCTGATGCTCCAGCTTTGCTTTGAACAGCTGCTGTCTGCCCTGGGCTTTACCTCAAAATTACACAGGTGAGCTCACTTCTCAGGTGTTTTTAACCAGCCCTTAGTCTCCTGTCTTGGTACGTAAGACCTGGGAGGCCTAGAAAAGCAAAGCTAAGCTAAGCTTTGGGGTGTGTGTCCTGTCTGATTTTCTGTTGCATTCAGAATAGGCACAGCCTGTCCATTAGTTTTCTGAATTGTTCCATGCTCAGGTGTTAGGGGATATGTTTGCTGTTGAAATAACAGAACGTGACAATGTGGCATTGATAGAAAAAGTGAGGTAAACTTTTTAGTGTACGTAGGAAGCCGTAAGAATGGTATTGAATCATATACAGCTTCTGAAGCTCATAAAAGTCTGTACAAAACCCTTTTGACAAATTTGGTAGGGATTGTATAGGTGGAATTGAAATGCTATGGGGTTCTGGCATAATGTGTGTTTGTGATTTTATGTGCTCAGTTATCAACATGATGATTGTTGAAACAGTGTCTCAAAATACATACATTGAGATTTTTCAAAGCAGACTGGAAAAAATAACCCTGCAAATTGTATTCATGTCAGTAGGAATTCTCACTGTTTTCTGGTGTGCTTTGTAAATTTGGATTTACTTTTTTCCTTTAGTCTTTCAAGTTGCATTCTTAAAAGATGACACTAAGTAGCCAAGTGTACCTTTTAAAAGTCCTTGCTATTTGTGGTATCACAGTATAATAAAACTGACTTTGGTCCTAGGGGCTTTGAAAAGGGTGTGGTAATTGTCTAGATGTTTACCTTGTAAAAGCTACCTTTTTTGCATTGAAATATACAGTGATTTAGTGTTTTCACTGTTGTAAAATTATAATGCAATGGGTAGCTGTTGCACAGAAGCAAGGTGACAGCTTCCTTAATAAATAGAAGACTTCTTGGTTAACGCCCTTAGAAAACTCAGTGTGGAACTTCATACAATAGTTAACTCATAAACAAGATGACACCTCTTTGTGATATGCTAAGTTATTTGTCATTTAGGGAAGAGGTAAAGCAGCATCTTGAGTGTCAGTACTTCCTGATTGTGTCTTAAATATTTTTATTTGAGGTGGAGCTTTGAAAGAATGTATTATTAACTATGAAAAAATGTGTTACTTGCTTTTTGAGGATTTTAATGACTTCGATTTGTCATTTGTCAAAGTATGTAATAAAATTAGTGCGTGGTTTACAGTATTGTTCAATATTTGGCCCTTTGAGCATTTATAGTTTATCAGCAGTGAAATGTCTTGTAAAAAAAGATTTTTGTGAGAATTTAAAGCATTAATATCACCTGTACTTTGTAGACCTTCAAAATTTGATTCCTCAGAGATGATAAAAGTGCAATTATCACAATGATCTCGGGCTTCATTTGAAATTATTTTCATCAAGCTACAAGGTTTACACGCTTTTGTTTTGTTGATAAAGTAGTGTCCAGCTCAGATTTGTTTTAGCTGTGAGTACACAGTCATAATCCTCAAGCTTTCTTTTCTGAGCATTAGGATTTTGCCCCAAAAGTTATGAAGCATGTTGCTTCTTAGAACTTCCAGCATATAGTTAAGGCTTAGAGGCATTGTGTAGACTTGCAAGCAGGTGCTGCACTAAAACACTATTTTTGAGTTTTGTATTGAAGAAAATAATATGGTTTAAATTGATGCAGATTTTAAAATTTTGTTTTGTTTTATATTGTTCATAAGCAAATTGAAATTGTTTTTGAGTAGTGAAGAATCACTTGGTTTGAGTGCTGTAGCAAAATGAAATAGTGTTATTGTACTGAATTTCACCCTGAATTCTCATAACCACTGAGAGAGGACCTCCAATGTCAGCCTGTGGTGAGAGCAGGCAAGAAAGTTCCTGGTTTTAGAGGCTGAGAAATCCTGAAGCAATGCCTGCACTTCTGTTGAGCTGTGCCCATGGTTTGTGTGACGGTTGCTGTAGTTGGAGGAACAGCTTCTGTTTCAGCTCAGAGCAAATCAAGTACCAGTGGTACTGAGCAGGAAGTGGAAATGTGAAGGGCCTTGTCTCTGAGGGCTTTTCTGTTAGTCTAACACAGTATTCAAATGTTTCCCCACCGACTTGGCACAGTCTCTGTTTTCAGTTGTAACCTTTAAGTAGGACTTAAGTCTGTCAATAGATACTGAAGATAGCTATGAACCTGGGAGGAAGAAAGAGGAGCTCTTTTTAAGAGGTAATGTGGAGCCATGGGCCATGGATCTACTAGGACTAGGGAAGGAGGGAGGTAAGACTATGAGCCCTTTGGAAAGGAGTGTAACGTCAGTTTGGATGGGCATGTGACCTGGTTAGGCCCTGTCCCTCACTCAGAGCCCATGGGTCCATGCAGTGACTCTCTATGTGTAGCTGTCATTTTTCTCTTATCGGTGTCTGGGGGTGTTACTGCACTAGTGCCAGAATGCAAATCCTACATAAGGAGTTGGGAGATAAAGCATGAGTTACAACTTCTGTAGAAAAAGGAAGGGGAAAAATACACTACAAATGCTGCCCCTCTCCCTCAAACAATGATTGCAAGAATGGTGCGTAGAGGCCCAGGTGTCCTGTGCCTGACACAGGGTCCCATACCTCAACCCAAGACCCCCCAAGTGTTTTTCATTCATCTTTTGTTTCAGTGGATATTGATAAACAGCTGTGATATATGCAGATAATGCCTATGGAGCTGTGTGTTGGGTTTTATTTGCTGAGTCCTTGACAGTGACAAAGATGACTTTGAGATCAAGAATTTCTTCACAGCTGATCTGAAGGTCCTGTTGACTTTCACCTTGATTACCTTTCACCCACCCCTAAGGCAGTTCTTGGAAAACGCCCTTTGCCAGCCAGTATCTGTGTTTAATTTGAGCTGAGGAAGAAAACCCACCTCATTTCTGTCATGTTCTTCCCTTTAACCGTCTAACACTGGTGATGCAGAGAGTTTTGAACCTACCCAGGCTTCCTAAATCTCCTGCCAGACACTGGATGGGCAGCCAGTGGAGGTACCCTGATCCTGATGCCTGAGACCCTCCCATCGGGGCAGCCTGCTGCTGTTCTGGGCTCGGCTGTTTGTTTCTACCTGGCACATTGCCTGTTCCCTGCTCTTAATGTCATTTGGGAAGAAAGTCAAAAACTTAAAAGCTAGGAAGAGAGCAGCTGCTCATCACATAGAGGCAAGGTCCCATAGCAGGGAACACATTTCAGTGGATCCAGGTACGTTTACTCTTAATTTACCATTTGTTACTTATGTTTTTCCTGTAAGCTTTGCCTTTTCCTTTTTTTCTTTTAACTGGGAATGGTTGAATTAAGTACTTTACCAATGCATTATTGAGCAATCTGAAAGTCCTAAGTCCAAGGTAACTTATGGCACTTCATTCAGAGTGTGTTTTGCTGCGTTCCAATAATAGAAACTCTTTCCAGAATGTATGAAATATTTTGTACTCTGATCTTGTGAACTGCAGACACAGGGTTATGGCTGGCCCACCTATCTGTAATCAGGCTGTCTTTGGCTCAGCCATTTTCATAATAAGAAGGGTTAAAATTGGTGGTTTGGTTTTGTTTTTTCATTTTTTAAGTTGTCTTGCTGAACTGAACTCTGAGGACAGTTTTGTGTAGCTGTCTTTTATTGTTTGCAGCGGAGGAAACAAGGGTGCTAACTTGATAAAGCTTCCTACTTGCTCTTTTCACACAGCTAAATTGACAGAGGGTGCAAAAAAAGGAAGAAAGAGTGCCATAGAATGGGAGAAAATTGTACTCAAGTTTTGAGCAGTGATAGGTTAGGTTTGGTTCAGTTTGGTAGCTGTATGATTGGGCAGTCCAGAGTCTGGTGTTTTCAGAGCCCCTTTGTGCTCTGTGGTTATTGTCATAGGGCAATGACTCACAAATGTAAATGCTGGTCCTCACCTATATTGTCTCCAGCTTTGGTTCCTCTGGAGATGAAGAGAGGAGCAAGTTGGGTCTGAGTGCCAGGCTGTCTGCTCAGAAAGGAGTGCTGTAGGGAGGTGGGATAGGAGGATGCTCCCAAGTACCTGCTTCTCTTTTGCTAGGAGGAAGGTGGCAAATGGAGCATGAACTACTCACTCTCTGGAATCAGCCTGTGGGAAATGAGTGGAGTCATGCTAAACTAAACTCTTTTAGCATTAGCCCTTTTAATTGCACTAGGGTTTTTTTGGATTTCTTTTTGGTTTTTCTTTTTATTTTTTTTTCTCCTCCAAGCACAAGTTCCTGCCTTTTGACCAGGTTGGCTTCTCAGTTCATTTACTAGAAACAGTGATTCCATCCTTTGGATGCCAGTGTGCTGTTGGATGTTAATGTTTGACCTTCAGAATTAGTCATCTAGTTAAGGAGTGGATTGACCACGTAGTCTGTGTTTGACCAAACTGCTAAGAAATAACTTTGTGAATAGTAATGATGCTTAAATACAGACGACTGGAAGTCCTAGTGCTTGCAGAAGCAACTGCAACTTACTTCCCTCTCCCATGTTCAGCCAGCCTCAGGAATGAACACTGATTCTGTATAAGTGGCTTTTTGCTCAAGCTCCTTATAATCAAAACTTGATTCAAACTACACAGGAGAGACTTGAAATCCCCTCCCCATTTTTATTTCATACTCTGCTTTTCCTGTTTTTTAATAGTCAATGTGATATTTAAAAAAAAGTACTGCTGTAGGATGATATATCTTCAGAAGATCCTGTATTGGCATTTGGAGAACTCTAATCATGTTTGAATTCTGAATTAAAACCCCAGTGATACTGAAATTTGAAGTTTTAATAGAAGAAATGAAGTTAACATTATTAGAAATGTTTTAAAAGTACAAGTTGTGTTTTCCGCTTCAGGGTAAATGCTACTGTAGCGTATTATAACTTTTTTTTTTTTTCCTTAAAATTTATAAATTGCCCTAAATGTTCTCCAAAATTTTTTGGAAAAACCTGTGCTTAGTCACCTTAACCAAAAGTAGCAATATTGGAGTGATTTTGCGCAGTACATTTAATATTGATGCTTTAAAATTTTATAATATTCAATATTTCTGTTATATAGTTTTGAAAAAGTATTAACATTTTAACACCAGGAAATCTGTCAAGTTGCAAACAGCCCTATTTGAAGTTTCAGAGGAGATTTTTTTTAGAAAACTTCTAAGTACTTTTAAAATGCCTGAATCAGTAACAGCTATGTGCTGAGCATCTTGAGTCACGTTTAAGGATTCCTTGCTGCAGGTCCCCCTGTGCTGGAGTGCCTTTTAACATGAATTCAGAGTACTAGTTGTGCATCGGTTATAGCAGCTTAGTGAGTGGCGATGACTATTGCAGATGCAACAATGATGGTTGTCCTACTTTTGGATTTATTCTTTCCTGCAGCACCCAGCCTCTCCTTCATCTGTTCCCAAAAAAGACAATGTCAGCTCCTCTATGTTTTAAACTTACGTATTTTCCTTTAGTACCTAGAGTTCATCAGGCTTAACTGAAACAAAGTTACATTTTACAGCAGTGCTTTTAATTATTTTCACTTTACAGAGAGAACTTTGGTTTTATTTTAATGTGTATATTTACTTACTGTGTTAAAGCTCTTACTGAGTTTCCAAGGACAAGTTGTGAACATGAGCTAAGGAAATGCTTCTAAGTAGCTAAATAGAGCGTTTAGTTTTGAGTAGCTAAATAGTAGCTTTTAAGTAGCTAAATAGGAGGGGGCCTGAAGGTGTGGGAAAACTCTGCTCTTTTTACTGTTTTGGGGTTTACATTGGTGCCTGGCATGAAAGAACACTAGCTTCAAACTCATGAAGCCTGAATTCATTTCAATAAGTAATTAAAGTGAGTGAAGCAGAAAAAAACTAGATAGAACAATTTGATCTCTTTCATTTTTTTTTTTTTTAAATCACTAAACACTGAGAAAGGAAAGCTTGGATAATAGCAGCTATGAGTCTGAGAGAGATTCATATGCTCCTGAAGATGCTTTGGAGTGAGTATACAATAGGGATGCTAGTCCATATTTTACTTTCTTATTGCAAGTATTTTTAGTTCATGCTTGTTTTGTTTATAAGAACTGCAAAAGCACTCCTAGAATCAAAATGCACAATGCATTAGGACTCACCAGGATAAGTGTCAATGTTTAGATATTCACTGAGGAAAAATCAGCTACCATTTTAGCATCTTTATGTGTGTCTTTATAGTTTCCTAGCTTCTGTCACTACTAGTAAAGTGCTTGTTTTAATAAAAGGACTGTATTTGGAATTTGTTTACATTTACTCCTAAGTATTTCACTGTTTTATGGTTTCTCATTTACTTTTCATTATAGCACCTTATAACTTCACACAGTAAATACACAGATTATTTTACAGTATCCTGCATGGATTTTTATAGTGATTCATTGGTTTAACAGCCAGCTAAAACTGAGTGATTTCAGTACATACAAGCTGGTGCTGCCATCCATCTGCCCCTGCTTAACCTTAAAAATTCTAGTCTGTCAGAGATATCAGAGGTTTCAGCTCTGCCATCAGCAGTTTCTGCCTGCCTGAGTTTTTCAGGTGTCTACATGTATCTAAATCCATGTTGTTAGTAACTTGCAACATATAAAATATCAAGAGTACCAAACATTGGCTGGAGTCTAAGCTACAAGTTGCTATAAAAAGAGAAAAGGAAGACGTTTGGTGATTACACTGGCTAATTAATTGAGCTTAGGGATATCCTTCATAATGGGTCCTGGTCGTTTTCTGGCTTAACTGACTTGGTTTATATTGAAATAGGTGAGGGATGAATAAGGAATGTGAGGGAATGAAATGGGACGCTTCCTTTTCCCTGTGAGCCAGCACTCCCAGCTGCAGCCAGGTTGGACTCTTCCATGCTTTTAAACCTCAACTTTGCTGTACTTCAGTTTGTCAGTTTTAGTCACAAGTTAAAGAGAGTAAGGCTAGTGGAAACCATATAACTGAAAGCATAGGACTAGAGGCAAAATGGAGACCAAAGAGGAAGTGTGACTTGTAGCAGCCTCTCTAGGAGTAAGATTGTGTATTCTCTTATGAACAAGTCTTCAACACTAATGTTTGCTTGTTTGTTTTTTTTTTTTTTTTGTTTGTGGGGTGGGTTTTTGTTGTTGTTTTTTTTGTGTGTGTTTTGTTTTGTTTGTTTGTTTAATATATAGCAGTGAACTGGTTTTCCAGTTCCCATTCTCTTCTCAGTAAAAACAGGGTATGCAAATTTAAGTTGGCATGCATGCAAAAGAGGCATGGAGAAACAAAACCAAATACTCCCAATCTCTTCAGAGAGGTTCCTTTTTTTGCTTGTAAAAAGAAACAGAAGTTTAGTCTTGTCTGCATATGAAGAGACCTCCTTTCTGCACTGTATCAAAGTGCAGGGGGCTGTTAATCACAAATCAGCCCGGTTATTTGCTTCTGTGATCAGTCAAGGAGATAACTAAGAACTGCAAGTGGATATTTTGTTTCTAGTTTTATCCAAATCAGGAGGGAGGAAAAGTTGGTGACAGCTTTAATGCACAGATGTGAATACTCTAGTAACCGTCATGTCATGTAAATGCCAGACACCTGTCCAAACATTGAGGTTAGTCTAGAAAAAGCTGTTATTTATTTTGCTACCTGAGTTGTTAAATGTCTGCTACAATCTCTGTTTGCAGCTGAGCTTAAATGTATTTTAATTCTGTTTGTACTAACAAATGCTTGGAAAATCTAGAACTATCACACTGCTTACAAATTAGGCAACATATTTTTTAACTTTTTAAACAGAAATACAAAATGAGAATGTGGTAGCAGATCAGTGGATGTGTTAAATGGAGAAACTGCCTGTCTGGATCAGAAACTCCTCGAGAATCTGTTCACGGTTTTGGTGTGAGGGGTCCCTATACATTCAGCAATCACTTCTCCAAACCAGTCACTTTTGTTGACAAGGAATTAAATTTAAAAGCTTTTTGCGGTAAAGTTTTCCTGTTTCAGGGTTGAAAATGCGCACATGAAACCTTTAAACATGTTGGGTTTGTTTTTCCAGAGGGACAGAGGAGGTTTTAGTTTTGATGCCTATTTAGCAGCAGCTCTTGTGGTGTGCACATGAGCTGTGTAGTCAGTGTGTCCGTCTTTTCCATGTCCTTCGCAAGGGATGCTGTGCCTGCTTCAGAGGGGACATTTGAGAGACTGCTTCCTGCTGTGACTCCTAGGTAAGGGTGTGTTAGTGGAACTTCAGGAAAAAAGGTGGTTTTCAGCAACTTCCCCCCCACCCCAACACCTTGTTAAGAAAGGATAGGAAGGTACCCAGATTCTTACTGAATAACTGTGTTGAATAGCAAAAGGCAAAGATTCTGAATTATTTTAACAAACATAGAGCCCCATAAAGCTTTATGAGCAGTTATTTCAGAAAGAAAAACTCAGCTGAGATTCTGATGGCAGAACAACTTTTTGAAGTCCAGCAAGGTGGAATTGAAGGGATTCTTACTGCGCAGTGCTTCATCACCTGGTTGTCTGTGGCAACTGAGTGGTTCAAGAAGGGGAGAAAAAGGTGAAGATGAAAGAAGCTGCTTTGGGAGCTGGTACAGAAGATTGTGATCAGGAGGTGGAATAGGGTATAGAAACAGAAGTGCTGATGTCCTTAATACTTCTTATGCTAGCTCAGCTGTGTGCTAGGTTTATACGGTAGTTTGGGGGTTGTGATCTGTGTTTTTTGTGTAAGCTCTTCTGTAGGAAGGTTTTACTCAGAGATGCACTTACATTCCGCTAAGCATCTGTCCAATAGGAATACATCCACTTCTGCAGTGTGGTATTTGGTTGCAGAATTAAAGATGGGTCCCTTTGAAAGGGGATTCTCTGTTGCATTTACCAAAACAATGTATGTAGCTACATGGTAATATATTTAGCCAGTGCAAGCAGTGGCAACATATTGATGTTGGCATAGTGATGCCCAGGCATTGCTGCTTTTAGGACTGGACCAAAGAATCTCAAAGCAATGCTATGTGGATGCATGTGGTCATATGAAAGATCTTTAATGTATTTCTTCATTGTATCAAATATGTTGTTATAACTGTTTCTGGTGTGCAAATGTTTGGAGCATGTACATATGTGAGCATATGTTGCACACGTAGTGCTCCTGTATATTAACAGAGAGCTGTTTAAAACCAGAATTTCTTCCATACCAGAACTGTGCATCCCAGGCCTAGGATTGCATCAAGATGCACTGCAGGCCTGCAGTCGTACCACCTGGTTCTTAGTTCCTTTCCTGAGATGTGTCCTCACATAGCACATCCCTGGGCAGCTCAAAGAGCTATGTTTATTAACCAGCTGAAAAGGGATGTAGCTATAGTAATAAGCACGGGAAGGTGGACTGGTGGGAGAAGCCTTCCCTCCTCAGGGAAGCCTTCTCAGCTTGTGGTGAGCACTGGCAGGATTGGGTCCTGGACCAGAGACAGCCCTTGCAAGCCTCAAGGTGCAATGGCTGCAGAGCTACTGAACTGATAGTTGTGCTGCTGTTCATCTGATAAGGACTCACCCTTATACGCCAGGTTAACTTGAACTGCATTTAATTCTTGCAGAAGTTTGGCATAGCTTAAAGGCTTGGCAGCTTGAATCATGGAAAGCCACAGATTTGAGAGAAGTTGATTTAGTTTATTTTATTGTGCGCCAGAAACTATTTAGTGCCTGCCTAAAGATGCATCAAAAGAGAACAAGTTCCTATAATCTTCTTTGGCACCACTTTAACACTCTTTCAACATAAAAAAATATTTTGTTGATGTCAGTCAGCCTCCTAAATCTGAAATATGGGAGGAATGGAAAGCTCTGACTATTAGTAACAACACAGAAGTTTTAGTGAATATGTTTCTGTTCTCTGCCCTAAGTTTTTGACTTGTTCTTTAGTAGCATGAAATGACTGTCATCACAAGCATGTATGCTGTTACTGGCGCAAGCTGAGTGGTTTTAGTAATGTTTACTAATAGATTCACTATCTTTATTAAATGAAGAGTTTATTGGAGTCTTTACTACTTCACTGAAGCCTTTTTTTTTTTTTTTTTTCAGGGGAAAGAATATGGAAAAGGGAAATGTCAGGCTTGATATAATTATTTTTGGTGGATTTTTTTGGGAAAAAATATAATAATAGCAGTGTGACACCCAGTAGCAACTCTGAGTTTTTACTGAGATGTTAAGAAAGACGCAGGTGCTTCCAGATGGAAACATGCTGCATGCTTTATTTGATTTAAGGGAAATACTTTGCTTTCAGGGCCTTCAAGTCAGATAGTGGTATGAAAATAATGGTGATGTATTTAGTCTGAGAGTCTGAGGAGCAAAACAACAAAGTTGTCTTGTTTCCCTACCTGTTTCTTCTTTCAGGGTCTTCCTTATCTCTCCAGTTTTGAAGTTCCAAAGAGCAGGCACTGTTACTAGTTATTTATTCTAAGTATTGTCAAAATATACTACAAAATATTTTATACCCTCACTTCCAAGCATAATGTTCCCTAACAGTTTCTAAAAAGTGGCTAGTTGCCAATTTGAATGCCGAGAATTTGCATGGCCTGTTTATTTTCAATCACTTACCAGTCCTGTAGATAAAATGCAGTCATATTCTGGTAGTATCAGAAATGAAAACAGGTTTTCTGGTCTGTATTCTTAATTGAAATGATGAGCTGGTATTTATGTATAATACAGGTCTGATGTATTTTTTTTTATATACTATACCTGCAGCCTGCACATATGACATTGAAATTTGGCAGTGAAAACTGCTTGTTAAATTTTTTCATACCAACACACTTGCTTACTGATTTCTTGCTCTAGTTTCCTCTCATTTAGGATTGCTTGCATCTAGCATTTTATAAAGAAAACCTGCAGCCCTTGAATCTGGAAAGTGCTTGTTTAAAAGTAGCTTTATGAGGCTGGAATTTCTGTTTGGCTCTGGATTAAACGTTTCCTACTTTTGTAGACATCTCCCTTCCTGAGTATTTTCACATCATAAAGTTTGTGCTGGGCAAAGCATGCTCTCACATTGTCTCTGTATCCCGTTACCTGTTATTGAGTGGTACAGCAAGAACTGTTCAGATACATAACTGAAAATTAATGAAGAACTTAGCTTTGTATAGATGATAGTAGTATTCGGTTTGCTGCACAACAATAGCACTGATATCCTATTTCAAACAAGCATGAAAGTGGTAGGACCTTATTTATCTCACTAGTCAGCAGCAATTACTCCTGACTGCACACCGGAGGCAGATCTGCTGAGTGCAAAGGTGCTGGTTTTATGCTGTTGTTTATCAAACCAGAACTGCAGCTTTTACTCTCAGAGCATTTATTTTCTTTACTTTGGAATTTAGTACTCTTGTAGAAGAAAAGTATAAATCCATTTGAGGAGAAACAGCATTCAGAAAATAGGGCTTCAGACCTGCTTTTAGAAGTTACTTCCTTTGTTTTCTCCATTATTTCAATACTTGTCAAATAGGTTCAAAGAAACTTTCTGTTCAGGTCATCTGTATGCAACCGTAGAGCTGTTGATAAAATACTTGTGGTAAAATACCTGTCAGCCTGAATAGAATTGAAGCAAGCTAGAGACCAGCACAGATACTTAGTTTATTCCCCAGATTTGCTATTTATCTTCTGTACCTGCAAATTTTATTGACTTCATTTTATCATTTCATCTGTGGCCAGAACTACAACAATGCTGTGCAGTTAGCAAACACGTCAGAAGATGCAACTTAGTTGTAAATTAGCAACGAGGTATGAAAGAAAGAAGAAATACAAAGAATTAATTATATTACAATAATATTTTTTTTGGGTGCTGTAAGAGGTTTTGGGATTTGATGTTAATTGTTGAAAAGAAAAAATGCTACCAGTTTCTAAATACATGATGTTTTAACATGAGGATAGATGTGGAGACAGAGAGAGGGTGAAATAGATTCCAGATTAATTAGGTGAGTTGAGCTGGGCATGGGCTGATGCAGGAGCTCCTGGGAGGCTGCTGCATCCACCTTGAGTGCTGGCCTTGCAGTCTTTAGGGCAACTGTTCCTTTATGTTATTTAATGTGCACTCTGTGATTCATGGCCCAGCTTCTTATCTTGACTTTGGGACATACCCTGAGTCTAGAGGGTACACATGGCATACAGAAAATTTCTGTTTAAAATTAAGTAGAGATTATTTCTTTCAAGGGTAATGATCAATGTAAAGGTAAAGATGCCTGCCTTTAAATAAATAAGTAAATAAATAGTGAGACCTGACTATCCAAACATTTGGAAGTCACTGCTCTATGATATTGAGAAGCTGTCTGAACTCACTTCTGAACTATTGACAGTTTTTGCGTATTCATGGAGGACAAGAGACCGTAAGAGCCTGGGGAAAGGACAAAACCACAAACAAACCAAATCTGCAAAAGATTGAAGTGATTTTTATCAGCTTGCAATATACAGGGCAAAGTGAGGGCTATGTGAAGGTAGAAACAAGCCACTCCATCGCTTTCCTTTTGTGTGTTGGTTGGGTTTTGTTGTTTGTGGCTTTTGGTTTTTTGTTTGGTTTTGTTTGTTTGTTTTAGTGGTTTGATGCTTTTGAGATTGTGTCCTTGACTTGCAGGAAGGGATTGTTGGGGCAAGCTCAAACACTTGCTCTTTAAACTCCTCATCCTCTTTGAAGCTACAAGACTTAAATGTTCTTAAGTTGGCTTCGTCTCAAAATTGTGAATTTAGTACTTAAAATCAAATAGTGAATCAGTGTTTTAAAGATCATTTTTCCCATCGACACTGAGCTTCTCCCACCACCAAGGTCCTTCAGCTGTACTGCAGTGAGGAAGCAGGGAAGGAAAATTGTTTTCAGTTTGCCAGGAACCACTAGAACCACTAGGGATTTTAAGCAGTGGATCATTTTAAGCACTATGATTTGTTAAATTATGAAGTGTTAACAACCTTCTTGTTCTTGCTGGTGGAGAAGCAGTATTCAATTTTCCAGTATGTCACAGTGTGAACAGCAAAACCTTTTTCTGTGTTTTGGACACACCTCCTAATGTAGAATGCTTTCAACACTATACTTATTGAGTGACCATTTTCATGCTTGTTAACTTAAGAGGTTTGTTTCTGCATGTGGAAATCATGACAAACTGTAGTAAAGGATGGTCAAACCATTAAGTAATGTACAGCCTGTTGCACTTGGCATAGCTCCTTATTGTATCCCTGATGAGTAAGTCCAAAGAGGGAAAGACAAACATATTGGGACATATTGAAGTGCTACAATTCTTATTTAGAAAAAAAATATATCTATGTGTGTGTATGTATACAAATTATGCTAATTCCAAGAAATTAGATGAGTTTACAGCCTGACAAATTGTCTGTGCTAGACAGTAAATGTTCATCCTGTGCTCTGTGCTAGAGGACGGAGCCTGTTGTAACTCTATCGCTCCCCTCCCTGTGGCCCCATAGTGAGGCCTCGGTTAAGGGGAATGTATAAACAGCTGTAGCAGGGCTGCTGCGAATACAGATGTCTTCATGAAGGAGGATCTCTAGGTCACCAGGGACCACACAAACCATACTAAATAGGCTTGCAGGAGCCTTTCTATATGTTAGCCAGCTGAGCTATACTGCTGCTGTCCAGAGAAATGCTCTGTTGACTTTCACTCAGTCTTCCCCCCACCATGCTGTCGCCTTCCTCCTGGATTCCTGCAGCTATCTGTCTTTGCTATGCTGCCTTCTTCTAAGAGGAATTGGCTGTCCCAACACCAGGTTTCCTAAAATGCTGTTGAACTGCATTTGAGTCACAGTTTGAAAGCTGTGCTTTTGCCAAAACCGTTACTTCTGTTCTTGATCCCATTCAGATGTATCAGGACATAAGTATGGGACCAAAATGGGAGACTTTATTTTACTTGTGGTCAAGAGCTATTTGTCAATCACTTGCTGAATTTGTGATGGCTTGAGGAGTCATTGTGATTATTGTATACAATTCATACAGTTTATCTCTGTCTAGCTTCGAAGTTAGCCTTGTTTTGATGAGCAGGTTGGGACTAGATGACCTCCAGAGATTGCTTCCAACCTAAATTGTTCTGCGATTTGTACCATGATTTAAACAAAGTTAAGAAGTAGGTGTTACAGGCAAAAGAACTGATAAGCATAGCACAGAATTGGGAAAACAATAGGTAATTCATGGGCTAAAAGATGAAGGTGATTTAAGCATGTATCTCTGTCTTGCAGCTCAATATGTATCAGCACAGGCTGGTAGTCAAAGGGTCGTGATAAGCCAGTGTGTAATTGATAGCTCATAGAAATAAAGATCTGTATATATATTTGTTGTGAATTTTGCTGAAAAGTCTTATTCTTAACTCTCACTGGATGAGACCTAGCCACAAAATGTTTACTACTAAGACTACACAAATAGTATGTGCATGCAGGGGAATGAGAGTATAAAAGAAAAAGAATTTTTGCTTTTTGTCACCTCTGATAGGTCATTAACACACTTGTATTCCTTTATGCCCATTTAAAAACAGCTCAGTAGCAACAGGGTGATCCCACTTGTACACCACGATAAAACTTTCAGCAATAATGCATTGTGTTAGTAATACATTTCTGTATATTTATTTCACAGTTGATTTGTAATGTTACTGAATCATTGAACTTTCATTCCTGGTATAACCAAGCATTTGTTTTGCTGCTGCTGTCATCACAGAGTATAAACATCGTTGCTTAGCTATAATGATATGTATGCTCATTATATATTTATTCTACAAATGGTGATTTGTGGTCCAATGTACATTAACTACGAGTGCATAACAGCATTTTTTTTCCTTGAAGTAGAAGAAGAATCTAAAGCTTTTGGAACTTGAATAATAAATACAAATCTGAAATGGTACGAATACCTGGTTTGAAGTCAAATCAACAGAGGGCTTAGTGCATGTTTTAAACCTAGTGATATTTGATCTTAGTTACATAAAACTACCTTTATTTTCAGAAAGCAGGTACTGAAAATTATGCTCTTTTGTCTCCTATGGTTAATACCTGTATTACAAAGTTACACTCCCCACAAATCACCTGATTTTTTTTCTGGGTTCTCTTTGCAAGTTATTGCAGCCACCGTAACCCTGGCAGGGTGCTGGGCCCAGTGATGTGGGCTGTTCACATAAGACATGCCATGGAGAGTCCAGATATTGGCCTGAACTGTGCCTTAAAATTAGTACTATGTTCATCATCGTTCTCATATCTGTTGTGGGGCGGAGATACCTTTAGGGCTATGATGGTGACTGCAATAAAAATACAAATACAGAGGTACCTGGGATGGCATCTAGTTCGAGCCATTGAGTTTAACTACCAGTTTCAGATTCCCTTGTCACTGGGGGACTGTGGCACATACCTCCTTCTGCACTACTGGGTGTACCCTCCTGCTGTGGCCAAGATCTGTGCCTGGTCTTGGTGATTGTTTCATTGTTACAAAAGCCGATGCCATCCAGTACTGCTGTGCCTGTTCCCAGGTGTATTGTTTCTAAAACCTTTGTATTTGCTTGGTTCACGGGGTGTGTACTTTTCCTGTTCCTCCCCAGTGTGTGCCTGTGCAGAGGAGAGAGCCTGTGGCTGTTGCTTGTGCTGCTCCTGCCTCTGTAGCTTACCAGTCTTTAGGGCAAAAGGCATCTGTGCTGGCACATTGGGAGAGGATCCTGCAATGGACAACAGCTGCATATGTGGGGTTGGCTTCGTGGTTTTGCAACCAGCATCGTCTGTGTTGGCAGGCTTTCAATGCCAGTGTGTGTGGCGTGTTCTGTGGGCATAAGGGTTAACAGTGTGGCTCTGGCTTCCCTGTCCTGCTGCTCTGGAGAGCTTTTACTTTCATGGTTCGCTTGGAGAGCTTTTACTTTCATGGTTCGCTTGGAGAGCTGCTGGTGTCTTCTGAATAACTTCTCTCATTTGAAGATTCAGTAAAAGAGGCTGACAAATTATGTCAATTCTTTTTGGTTTGGGATGTGTCTCCGCTTTTTAAGAAGATATAATTATCCTCTGTACTTTTTCTCGCTCAGAAAGTCCATCCTATTGTGTTACTTAAGGGGAGGTATCTCCTGCTGTTCACCTGCTGGTTATTGCACTACAAAAATAGAAACCAGTGCTTTATATTCACTCTTGGTGACAAATGACCGTGGGACCTGGTCTGCCAGGAACTCAACTGTAAATAATTAAGCTTTACCTCTGTGGAACCTTCTCTCAACCCAGGTTATTTTCCACCTGTAATCTTATAACAGTGAACCTCTAATTCCTTTCCCAGAGACTGTGTTTATGTGAGGTGGTCAAAACAAATAAAAATTAAATGCCATGTGCGCCTTTTTTCATACACATGGTGCAGTAAGCACAGTGCACAGCTGAAAAACCGAAAGCTGATAGAACTGCAGAACAGCCATGCGTTAAGTTCTAGCTTGGCCTAGCAATTAAAACAGAAACAGGTTCTCAAGCTCAATGGTTCCCTATTTTACGCTGAAATTCTATTAAAATTATGAAGTTTTGGCATCTGAGTTTTGGTTTTGACCAACCTGATATTGGCAAATGAGAGATTTTTTTTTTCCCTTCATACCCAAAGAAAAGAGGGTGTGGAGGAAACAGGATGGTGTAATTTTCCAAGATTAGCTGATGAAGTGGAGGATTGTAAATTTCTAAAAATATTGAATGTCCTTTCTAAAACTTTTTGAGTTTGGAGGACTTGAAGAATTCCAATCATCTCTCCTGGCTTAGGTGTTTTAATCAGGCAAGGCTAATTAATATTTTGGGTGTTCTGAGCAGATAGATCCATGAACAGCAATGCTTGAATTACACAGTGTGAGATTTAATCCTGGGAGCATATTGTGGTGCAAAAAATTATTTACTGAGGCATTTAGAAGTGAGTGTTAAAGATGACAAAAATGTCCAGCTGACATTATACTACTGCACACACAAATATTACTCATGCCATGTTTTTCTTCTGAGAACCATCTTGGTGCATGCAAGTGCCTTGATTCTCATGAAATTGGAATATTTTTCAAAACAAGTATTTTAAAGAGACTAATGGGAGCTGAGCAATTGACTGCTCTATGGTTCCTTCATGCCCTTCCCCTAAAACTCTCTAGAAAGGGGGAAAAAAAGCTCTCCTTTGGAGAGAGACTGGCTTGCATCTCATGATGCTGTTTTTCTTTTAGAGTTTTATTTCACTTCTAATCCATGCTATCATGGATTTATACATTAGCATATTTTATAATTGACTTGCAATGAGTATCTGTGCTGAGTAACTATTTCAGTGTCCAAGCACTCTCATGCTCAGTACACCGTTGTGACTTCATCCCTTGCATACTGCTTCTGAATTGTTCTTACATGTCATCTCTGTCTTCTAACAAGTTTCTGTTATTGTTGCAAACCCTATGGACTTTTTTGTTTTCTGCTTTTGTAATTTTAAGTATTGAACTGATGATCTGAGTATTTCTTATATTGTAGCAATCACCTTTCAAGTGTTGGTTTCCTGTGTGTAACAAGACAGGGCTTAAAATTTGACAGGGATTAAAAAAAGGGAATGAAAAATATAGTGGAAGCAAGGTTTTCCCCCTGGCCTTATTTGTAGCTTTGGGAGAGAGCAACACAGCTGACTGAAACTCTGTGGGATGTGGACAGTAGGCAAAACATATTGTAACGTAGAGGTACAGTTGTCTCTAGATAATTCAAAAATACAGAAAAAAATCATTATGCTGTTTACAACTTCCTTTGTTACTCTTGTGGATTGAAATGTATTCCAAATTCCTTGAGGTTTGTGCAGTCTTTTCTCTTCCATGAATCTGGAGCTGTGGATGATTCCTCCCCTCTCTGCAGCACTCTGCTCCTGGGGAGGGGGCACATCCAAATACCATTTCTGAGTAACGAGCCATCTTGTGTTTAGGCCAACAGCATGAGTCAGGAGTGAGAGATTTCTTCCGTTCCTTGCCTCCACTTGGACAGTTCTGGAAATCAGCTCTGGAAAAGCATTTGTGGTCATTTTGGCATTAGTTTCTATATTGCATGTGGCTAGTTTTCTGCATCATGTTTATTATCCTCCTGGATAATTTCCCCTTGGAGTGCGCTAAAACATGAGAAGGAGGGGAACATTAGGTAAGAACAGCCTGCTGTTAAAGTAGCAAATTACATGACATCACATTTTACGTATTTTCATTTTAAGAGCAAGTTCAAGAGAATAGCATCTCCTGCCTCACTAGAGACACTATCTTATGTACTGATGGCAGTTTACAGTGCTTAAAGACTTCTTTGTTAACCATTCAAAGCAACTAACACACTGCACTGCAGCAGATGGCAGACTTCATTACTGGGAATGGGGATACCGTACAATGCATAGCCAAAATTTTGAAGGAGAGCCATCGCTGCCACCAGTTTTGTGTTAGTGGAGTACTTTGTCCTTCTCATCACATGCTAGAGTTGTCTGGTCGCATGCGTTAGGGCTGCAGTGCTGCTTCGGGTCATAATTGAAAGGACTGAGTTTCCATATTGTGCCAAACCCAAGCAAGATAGTAGGGTCATGCTGTTGATTGTGCAAATGTGAAGGGAGCTTGTTATGAAGCCTGGCAAACTGGTGCCTCTGTTCCTAGATGACACAAAACCATTCAGCTCTGGGGAGAGGAAAGCCCTATGCACAGTGAGAAGTAACCGTCTGCTAAGCAATACTAAAACTCGGCAGGAGTGAACAACACAGGAGCCCCTGATGCTTTGGAGTTGATCTGGGCAGCAGAAAAAGATGTTAGGATATCTGTTGAGCTCTCCCTGTTTGTAGGATAATGGATTCCCTCCCTCCCCAAAATGTTTTTTCTAATACATTCCTTGCAGGAGCGTACAAATATTCTGGGTATTTTTTTCTAAACTGAGTCATAAATGCTTTCCACTGGGAAAAGAAGCAATGAGGAAGATGAGGCAATCCATAAAGGATAAGGGGTTTTGAGACCTTTGGCAACAAGTGCCCTTATTTGAGCCTGAAAGGGTGTGAGCTTTCTCCCCATCCCTGGATATTGAGTTCTCAGTATTTTCTCCAAATGAATGTGGGTTTTAGCAGGTCTGAAGGCTGTCAGCTGAAACCTGATGTGCCTTCCTTTAACCAGGTGTGAGAATCTATATCAAGGGCCCTCCTAAGGTACCAGAGAAGCTCCTGGGTGACAGGAGCACTGTGCAAGCATCACAGGGGTGCATGGGCAGGAGGGGAAAGGCAGCATGGTTGTGCTCCCAGCAGTATGTTACTTCTGACAGAAGGACTGTATTGCGTCTCATCTGCATTTTCGTTTTTCCTTTGAGTGTAAAATTTTTCAAGAGATGCTGTAAAACTGGAGAGCTTGTGTGCAGGAAAGAAGTCTTGTAGCAGGAAAAGAGCTGACTCCAATGTCATTCTCTCTTTCTAATTTCTGTAATCCTTTGGCCTCCCCAGTCTGATTACAGCAGCAATCTCACTCAGAATTTTTAACTTCGTTTAGAGAAAACTGGTGCATATATCTCCCATTAACATCACCTGAGAGGCTGGCCCTGGCTGAAATGTGCACAGGCTTGGAAGAGATGAGTCACAAAGCTGGGTAATGGCAAATGAAGCAGATGTTTTTGGATGTGTATTTTGCCTAAATGTCACCTTCAGTGCTCTGGACTGCAGCCACGCTCTCTTTCCCTTCAACAGAGCACGAAGGTGGTTGGCTTGGTCAGCTTGGCTAGATATTAACTGTGCCAGTGCCTTTGGCTAGAAGTATTAATCTTATGCATGAACAGCAAATGGTTTGGTGGTCTCTCCATTCCCACCCCACAATGTAACATCCCAGTTAATGGCTTCACTCCTAGCAGCCCTTCTGCTTCACTCCTAGCAGCTCTTCTGCATGGCTCACAAGGGAAATATGACTCTGCCTTGGGAGGGTCTTCACAGACCATTAGCACTTGGATATTTACAGAAACATCTTTGCCTAAGAGTGTGCTGATCGAGACACTGGGCAGGTTATGCTGAAATACTAGCTTGAGTTGTGACTGAAGGTCTGCCCTCACCCAAGTCCTTGCTGTGCCTTGAGCAGCTGAAGCCCCAGGGCCATTTGGCAGTGGGGTGGGCAATCATTTGGCGCACTGACTGGGGAAGCTTGTCTTACTTCAGCAGCAGGCTGCATCTGACTTGGCTGTGGAAACAGGGGTCAAAACATAGTGTTTTAGACCAGGCTGAAGGAGTAATGTCAGGCGCTGCTGCTGTGTTGCTGTCTGGCAGACAGTGTCCAGCTGGAGACTGCAGCGGCAGGAAGCATGGTGCCTCTGATGCAAAATCCTCACTCGTCTGTGCTGTGGACTGCGCTCTGTGGAGGTTTCCCATCACGTTCTGGCCTCTTTGCAATAAAAGCGGGTTAGCACATTGCTGAAGTAACACATGGATAGCTGGTGTTGGGGTAAAGGCAAGTTTGGAGAGAGCAGATTAAGAAAGCCATTTAGGTTTGTTTCTTAGGGCATAAGAAAGTGGCTGAGAAGCATGTTCAGCAGGCTTTCTGCAAAGTGCCACTTTGGGGTAGGGAGTCTCTTAATAGCTACCTCTTTGGTTTGTGGCAAAAATTTTTGGAATGTGACCAAGTGTGAGCAGCCTGGGGACTATCTAAGTTGTTTGTAGAGGGAGGAAGATGGGACATTTGACAGCCTTCCTGTTGCACCAGTAAACTGCCTTATCCTGGTGCTGAATCTTATTTGGGCCATCATCCTTACCCTCACAAGCTTCAGCTTTGATCACCTGTGCTGGATTTCAAACTCTGGCTCCCAGAGAGAAGTTGAGATTTCGATGTCACATTTGTGCTTCTTTGTAAAGGCAGAAAGAGAGCATAGACAATTAGAGTAGTAATTGCTTCTGTTGTTTCACCTAAATCTACCTGTGAGTGACTGAGCTTTTTGGAAAGGTAATTGCAGTAGCTGAGAAACATAAATTACCACATCCAGTCACAGAAAAACCCTACCTTGAAGGCCTTTGTTAACTTTTTTTTGGGAAACGTAATATTTACAACTGACATTATTACCTGTCTCGGTGGTCATCCAACCCAGTCAGACAGGAGGGGAAGAGCAGTTACAATGTGGATCGCAAACTAAGTCCCTGTCTTAAAGGCTTTGGTCAACATCAGGGACTATTTTTGAAGCTGCGGTTGGATTATTTTGTCTTGAATTACTTTGTTTCAGAAAGTCATGCACGTGTAGATGTTCATAACAAAAGGAAAAGGAGAAGAAAAGTATAAGGCTGAATTAAACAATATGAGGAAAGAGAAGAGGTTACATAAAGTTGAGGAAGTAAGAGGATACAGTTTAGAAAAACACTGTGATAACAAAAGATAATATATAGATGAAGTAACTGGAATATTGTTCCCCCTGAAACTTGCCTTGTGGGCTCCTATGGGAAAATAGAAGTTGATGTCTGCTTACTTTGGATTGCTTAGCTGGAAAAACATATGAGATGATATGCATGAGACAACATCCTTGTAGGCCTGTTGCAATGCTGATGTGAGTGATAAGTTATGAAAAAGTGAGGAGGTAGCAGTAATCCAAATATTCTTGATCAAGCAAGACTGAGGAACAGGATATTTTTGTAAGCCCATTTTAACACTGATTGGATGCATTACCTTTTTTTTTCCTTTTTCTAAAATTAATAACCTAATGTATTTCTTGGGTATGCTGTGGATAAAAGCAGTGTCAAATGAGTATATATTGCAACAAGGATTGAGATAATATATTGACAGAAGAACATTTTCGGAGTAAAGGCAATAACACCCTGGTTTTCAGCCTTTCTCACTAGTGGCCCAAGGAAGAGGTTGGGAAGTAATACCTTTTGGGAAGTACCTTGGCACAGTTTCTTCTGTCTTAAGGGTATGAGGTGACTTCTTTCTTTTCTATCCCCATTTTCTGTGATGGTTTGAGAAACTGTTTATAAAAACATTGGGTTTGGGGAAGCACATCTGTGCTATAAATCTTGCTATGGTCTGAATAACTTCCCAAGATTTTTCTCCAGGTTATTTTGTACGCTGACTCTGCCACAGACCTGCTCTAGGTTGAGCAGCAAGCATCTTTATCAGAGTCCTGCATGAAAGCAGATGTACCTAATTATGTCAGTATGTTTCCAAATTCTTTATATCTCTAAAACATGAATAAGCTTTAGTCTTTTTTATAATTTTTAATCAGAGTGGAGTTCAAAAGGGTACATGCTTAACAGTTTAAACACCGTATAAAGACATCTGAAAGCTTTTTTTTTTTTCTTTTAAAAGTGCTCTGCTTTTATTCTTTAGTCTTATTTTTCTTTTGTAGTTGCTTCTCACAGTATTGTAAAGACAAATGTAATAGAGACAAATAATAAGTACTGCAATAAGAGCAGCAAATAGAAAAAGGATAAGTAGAGAAGAGGAGCTCTGCTGTTCATAGGATTTTAGAAGTCTTTGGGTGCTTGCTCGAAGTACTGATTCTAATCCAATGTGCTTTTATTGGCATACATGAACAAATTAGCTGGGGCACAGCTATTTTTCTTACTGCAGTAAAAACAGGGACTCTGAATGGAGGCTTTGTGTAGGACAAATATTTTTCCTTTGAAACTGGCTATGAGTTTATCTAGTGTGCCTTCTAGAAAAGGAGAAAATATCCTTATCAGTCTCACCAAATATAAAATATACAACAGTGTGGGCAACTCAGAGCTCTGTAAAGAAAATTGAATTATTGCTGAGGATCTGGTGAAGTTTTATGATAAACAGGATTTCTTAGTTGCCTACAATGGGGAAGAAAACTTTATTTATGTAGGCTTTTGTCCTTCAAAAATTTTCTGTGGATGCCTTCTCTGTAATGTCTTTTGCAGAGCTCTGTTTTCTAGCCACATGGGTGTGACCAGAAAGATAAGGGCCTTATGGAAAATAGTTCTTAAGATAACATTCTTTGCTTTAATGACTGTCTCCATGGGTAATCCTTCTTTCTTCAACTGAATGTGTAACTCATTTTATGGTAGTATCATTGGTATTGAAAGTTGAGCAGCCTGTGAAATGTGGCAGTTCTGTTCAGTGTAATCTATTTGACTTACCAAAGAGATACAGAGAGGTCCAAATACACTTTTCAGGTGAGTGGGGGGAAAGGGCAATAAAGCAATCTCCAATCAACCTATAGTATCTCTAATGACTGTCATTTGTGCAAGATCATAAGATAGTGACTCATCTTGAAAAGAAGATATTTAACACTTTCTTAGCTCTGTATGAGGGTAACTGTATCTCTGAAAAAAGAATATTAGGTGTGTATTTCTTATATCATGTTAAGATCATTAGAATCAGCTCTAGAACAATTCTTGAAGTGCATGGAAATGCATGGTACACTCAGATTTCCCTAATTGCATCTATCACCCCTCCAAGCAGGAAAAGATCAAAATGCACTACCACGTATGGGTTTTCTAGTGCCTTCCCTTTTTCCCCTCTACCTTCATTCTTCCCTTTACCTTCTACTTTTCTCCCACTCACACTTCCCTTTACCTTCTACTTTTCTCCCACTCACACTTATTTCATGTACGCTTATTTCTAATGAAAGCACTGGGTAGAGAGCAGTAAATCCGTATTCTGGAAGACTTTTGCAAGTTAGCTTTCTTCAAAACCTGTGGGAACTTTCCAAAAATCAGAGCTCCTCTGAGGTTTCATGGGAGCAGAGTATATTGGACTCCTGTCCCAGACTGAGGTTTCCATTGGGAACCTATCTGACATCAGCTTTAAACCTATCTAACATCAGCTTTAAAAGACAAAGACACTGGAAGTGCCTCAGCAGGCTGTTTTCAATCCAATGAATGAGCAAAATTCAATAAAATACCTAGTTGCAGTATCTCAGAACCCTTTCTAGTGACAGCTTGTTAAATTTGGCTTGGTAACCAGCAATGACAAATTCCTGGATGAAAATTTCTTGTGATATGTGAAAAATCGGACTCCACAATTACAGGAAATTGAAGCCAACCATTTTGCACTGATTACAATTTTTTCTTTATAAAGGTTTCTAATTTTGTCATCTTTAATTACTGGATGCTTGCTGGAAACCTAGTATGTGGTTACAAGGGCACTGAAATTAAAAAAAAATAAATATATATATTTTACTTCTAAAAGTCAAACCTGCAACTTGCCAAGGCTGGGCATTCACATCAGGGACTGCTTTTGGAAATATGACTTTGTTAATTGATTTGGAAAACATGTTTCTGCATCTGATCAGGGAATTAAAAACTACCCAACAAACCCACATCTAAAAAATTTGACATTGGTTGCCCCAGATTAATGGAGAAGAAAATTGTATCTGTACAGAAACATAAAGAACTGAAACTGAAAAATCAGAGACACAAAACTCCAAAAGTTTAAATAAACTTTCTTCCCACAACGTGTGGAATCTGTGATTGTTCAGTATATTTTCTTCCACAAAATAAATGCTGAGTTACAGAAATACATGGTTAATACCATGGTGGGGTGTGACGTCATTCAGCTGTGACTCAGTTCAGTTAGTTCTTTTACACTTGAATCACTTTGTGCTGAATAATTGTAGCCCCAGTGTGGACTGATCAATTATGCTTAGATAGTGCCTTTTGTTTACACACTGAAATGCAATATAATCTCTTTGGGTTATGTGAGCATTAATGCAAATAAAAATTGATGCTTAAGATTTTTGGCGCTCCAAACAAGCTGATGTTTGGGTGCAGGTGAGTTATTGTGTGCCTGAAAGTGCTGAGAACTGCATAGACTGTGTTCAAGGTCATGCGTCTTACTGCGCAGTCATATGCCTGTTTTTAACCCTATATGGGGGGAAGTTGTCCTTGAAGTTTATTGTTTCAAATTCATGGTTCAGAGGGAAGAACATCAGGGAAATGCTGTCTAACATAAAGGGACTGGCCATTTGACTTCACAGTTCTGTACAAGCAAACAAGTCACACAGGTCTTCTCATACCTCTGTGTTACTCCACTCTGCTGTGGAGTGGGAAATGACTTTAGATTACCTGTTTAGTGTCAAGGAGGGTAGGGAGAAATAGAAGGGAAAAAAAGAAAAAGTAATGTTCCCTTGAAAAACATACTTCTTTTTCCAGTGCATATTTTCCAGCGACAACTGGAAAATTATATTTTTGACAGTATTAAATTGAACATCTCAATTGGCTCACTTAACACCCTGAGGGATGTCAATATGGGTTTTTTCTTTCATAGATGAGAAAACTGAAGAGAGTTTGTAAAAGCCAGTGACTGCTGGTGCTAGATCTTAAAGTATCTTATAGTGCAATTTATTTTCCAATTCCCTTTAAAAATTAATTTTTTCTTCTATCTTTTGTCTCTTCTGCCTTATTTTTAGAGTTCCTGTGGTTTTGGTTTTGTTGTTACCTTACCACGTGGACACTGTGTATTTAGGCCCCTTCTCATGTTGTCCTTTACTATTAATGAAAGACACAAGAGAGAGTAATCAATTGATTGACTGGATGTCAATTTAGATACCAACTTTCAGGAGCAACATTTTTCTCCATAGATTAAAGACGAAGCAATTTTCTTAGGCCCCTGTGTTTGAAAGAAATAGGATTCCTGAAACACAGGGTAAGTTTTAATGATAACATCTAGTTTTCTATTGTCAGGGTCTATAAACCAGCTTCAGAGTCAAACCTCCATGCCAAGGTAGGGCACAGAGGCTTGACTCACAGGTATCAGCAGTGTTGCTGCTGTACACAATATCTTCATAACTACATAGCTCTGAAAACAAATTCTGCTTTTTATGTGTTTCATATGTGCATGACAAGTGAAAGCCTGCTGACTAGATTTGGAATTAATTCAAATACTTTCCAGGTATTGTGTTAATTTAATACGTTTGTGTACACATGATGTTGCAAGTACGCTGGCAAATATTAAGGGAATATTTTAAATTACTTCTGACAATGTGAATGCTTTACTTTTCCAGCGTTAAAATCTTGTTTAATCCCCAAAACTTGTGATGGTGGTGTTTGTTTTAAATCATGGTACCTGAAGTCATGAGTTTCTGGATATTGACATTATTGCACATTATATGATTTAGGCCTTTCTTAACAGGGAAATTTGAAGAGTAAATCATAGAATCATAGAATGGTTTGGATTAGAAAGGACCTTAAGATCATCTAGTTCCAAACCCCTGCCATGGGCAGGGACACCTCCCACTAAGCCATGTCACCCAACACTCTGTCCAACCTGTCCTTGAACACTGCCAGGGATAGAGCATTCATAACTTCCTGGGGCAACTCATTCCAGTGTGTCACCACCCTTAGAGTAAAGCATTTCTTCCTTATATCCAGTCTAAACTTCCCCTGTTTAAGTTTTAACCTGTTACGCCTTGTCCTACCCTTGCAGTCCCTAATGAAGAGTCCCTCCCTAGCATTTTCTCCTTCAGATACTGGAAGGCTGCTATGAGGTATCCACGCAGCTTCTCTTCACCAGGCTGAACAGCCCCATCTTTCTCAGCCTAGATTAGAATAGCATGTGCTCATTTATTAAGTTTTAAAAGGAAAGTTTTAGTTTTGCTATTGAGCTCCACTGTAAGCTTACCTTTCAGCTTGGCATTGCTAATTTTCTGTGGTCTGATCAATAACTTTTAACGTATTTGTTTATCCTCATTAAATGCAGCCACCTTTTTTTTCACTCAACTGCACAGAAATTGATGATTTTTTTTTTTTTACCTTGTAGAAAATGTAACTCTTACAGTAAGATGCAGAGTATAAACCCTTCTGGTTGTAAAGTTTGAGGCTTTTCAGACTTGTGTGAATTGGCATTTGGGGCACTTTATTGGCGGAAAAGATCAAGATTTTCATAAGCCATGTGGGGTCTGCATCATCAAAGGATAGAATCAAAGGGTGGCCTATGATAGTATGCATTCAGGTGTTTAGGGTAATCATGAAATCAGTGGATGTTGCTCCTACTTAACTTATTTTATCTTGTTTAATTCAAGATTGTAACCTACTACTAGCCTAGAAATTGGTTCTTCGAAGTAATTAGCTGTTGGATTTTAATGGAAATGAGCTTTTGTTATGGTTTATTGTGTGTGCTGCCATATGAAGAATAAATAAGAGTAGATATCAGCTGTGTGTCTGGCTACAGTGCCTACAGGATAAAAGCTAATATGGCAACTTCACCAAAACTAAAGAAAGTAAATGTCTGAAAACATGAGTCAGATCATACTATGGTTTTACTAAACTAAATTAGAGAGACATTGACGAAAGTTACCGTCCTTTTTCCTTCTTCATGTTAATTTTAATAGTCTGGTTGGAGTATATCATTATATAGTTTCAGTACAGCTTTTATTACGGACTTTACCACACTAATTTTAATAATGTCAGTGTGTCATGGTGCAGCTATTAAGCTTGCAAGGAGATGTAGATGTGGGTAGGTGGTTAAGCCAGTTTCATTTGGTCAACTTGCAGCAGCAAGCAGTATTTTAGTATTTTACGTTGGGAGTTGATGCTTTTTTTTTTTTTTTTTGCCAGACTGAAAGGCAAACTCTGCCTAAAACAGCAGACATCACCCGGAGACATCGTCTTGTTCATTTTTATACATTTACAGTACTGCTACAGTAATTCTCTGAATTTCTTAACATTTTGACAAGTACTTCAGGGCAAGAAAATGCTCAGAAATATTTCATTAGCTAACCTCACATATGGTTTTTAATGTGAAAGGGAAAAGTGTATCCAAATTCCTTGGATCTTTTTGACATGCAGTGTCTTCAAGGTGGTGGGAAGCATGTGCTCGTGGCATTGGGAAAGAAGCACCCCGTGCACACTATTTCTTGCTGAGTTTTCTGCTGGCCCATTTAAAGATGCACACTAGTATTATATCATTTATGAGCTTTCATTTCTAAAGTCAAATTGATAGCTTGTTCGTTGTACACCACAAGCCAACTTTCAAACTGGCGTCTGGAGTGCCCTGTTTTGAAATCTAATGATCTCATTTGAAGTATGATGTAAAAAGGAATAAAGTCAAGTCATGAAAAGAAGCAGAGAGTGTGAAGAAGAGCAATAAAACTGTTTTATCTCTGCTAGGTCAGCTGTATTCACTAGTCAGTGGTTCCAAGTCAATTTTTTCTCATTTTTTATTTTTTAAGCAAACAACAAAACCACCAAAAAACTCAAATGAAAACCACTTATTGTACATTTCTTTTCAGGTGGAGATATTGAGTGCACTGTTTGGATTAGGATTTGTGAGTAAAGAGAGTATCCTTTGCTTGCTCACTACTGTACTTGGATGGGGGATAGGGGTTGGAAATAATGTAGACACTTTCCAAGCTCTGCGGTCCTTCCTCAGGTCTGGAATAAAAGCAGTAGCCTTCAAAGTCAAGTATAAATTGAGAACTACTGCTCTGAATTTTAATAAATACTAAACTCAAATACGGTCTTTGTTCTTTACAGTTGTCTTATAGTTGTTCTTTGAACACTGGAAAGAAGTTAGTGATAGTGCTGGGGCTTGTCCCATGGAAAATGTTTTCCCAGTGTCCTTTATGTGAGTCCACACGGGTACGCAGAGGGATTCCTGGGTGCTGTAGATGAGGTGCCAGAGTAAGCTCTGGTGCAGTATGCCAGTAACTCTAAATCCATGACCTCTTCCATTGTAATACTGTTCTTTGATCCTCTTCAAATACCTGAGGTAGACGTACCAGAGACACTGATTTTTATAAGGCGTCATAATCTCCTTTTTCTACTTCCTTATACAAACACCTTCATGTGCCATAGGCACCTTCCTCTTTAGACTGTTCTGTATGTGTGGAGGGTGTTTGGTTTTTTTGGTTGTTGTTTGTTTTTTTTTTTTTTCCTTTTTCCTTTTCTTTTTCTTGTGTACAAGATACTGGTCTTCCAGCTGTGGTGATACTTTCTGCAAGGTCTGCATAATTATCCTGATCTTGGTAATTAATAACTACTCATCTTGCTTTAGATGAGGTGGGTAATTCTCTAATTAAAAATAGCAGTGAGTGGTGGCTTTAGCGCTTGGCACATTTATTAACATTCCTTTGTTGCAGTAGGGATTTTTAAGTCTTTGAAGCTTTTGTATCTATAAAGCTGTTTTATTTTCTTTCAATATAGTTAATTATAAATCATGGCCCAGACCTGGATTAAATGAATGGAAATAGGTTGCCATGCCAGAATAAGAACCTGTTTTCAAGCAGGGTCTTTATTACTGTGGCAGTAACAAGAGCTAAATCTATGAACAGGATCTGTCTGAAGTTTATTCATTTAGTTCTTCCTGTTTGTCTTCATATTTCTCCCCTTTTCAAAATAAAAGATACCTATCTTAATTGTATTGTTAGAATATTTCCTTAACAGTGAAGCACTGGAAAATGTCACAATAAGAACAAGGTGATATAAAGGGCATTTTTAGTCTTACTAGTTTTTTTCAACAGGAAGTGTCTCAGCTAACAATTTTTGCTCTGAATACTGGTCTTTCATTAACATATTGAGTCTCCTATTTTGATAATTATGTCACTAAATTTTCTTAATACATTTATCTTATCCTTCCTGCTGAAAGAAATGCTGCTGATTAATTTAGCATACTCCTTCTACTGAAGGAGTGAGAAAAAACCCGAGATTTCAGAAAGTGTCAATGAAAATCAAAACACTTTTTGAAACTGGAAAAAGCAGGATTGATTGAACTCATCTTCTGCAATTGCTCTGTGGAGGTGCGGGTGAATACATTTACAAATGTTTCCTCCTGGACAGTGCTGGGTCCCCTGTTGTGTGGTGTGGTGTGTTCCCCTGCCTGGCCAGAGCTGTATTCATTTGTCTATCACAGTCTTTAGTTTCTTAAAATGCTCCTACCCCTATGCCCTCTTAGACAAACAGGTAAATAATATTCTGGGTTTAAGATCAGCTTTCCATAAGGAGTGAAATTCATAGGGAGAGGGGATGAGCCCAGTCCTTTCCTCCCCACCCAAGTTTCTTTAGCAGGAACTCCACTTAGCTAATGGTGCATCTAGCAGAAAGGTTGTTTGGGA
Source organism: Psittacus erithacus (assembly GCA_009867235.2). Lineage (NCBI taxonomy): Eukaryota > Metazoa > Chordata > Aves > Psittaciformes > Psittacidae > Psittacus > Psittacus erithacus. The sequence goes on from WYDI02011160.1 coordinate 95,357, forward strand.
TATGTTAAAATCTAAACACAGGATGCAACTCAGTGCCAGATTTGTGTAAACTCAGATGCCGTGGAATTACTACTGTGGTCATCCTGGACAACTTCTCTGAATCCAGAGAAGATCTGAAAGTTAGAGGATTTTCAAAATTACTTAATTGTGGCTATTTTATTAAAATGTTTGCTCGAAGTCCTGATGCTTGAACACAAGGGTGTATACTGAAGTACCCATTCCTTTCCTTGAAAGCTTCATCCCCTCATCATTAATATAATGGCTTGAAAGAGGCAAAGGGGACAACAGCCAGAATACTGGTGAATGAAGTCCGAATGTTTTATCTTGAAACTGCATCACTTGTAGGATCTAAATTGCAGTTTTCTGTGTGATTTTTGCTGTCCTCTTTTTGACCAGCCTTTGGATGTGCTGATCCTCTTAGTAGCAAATGGAAATCTTTACAGTGCAAAGCTGCTGCCAGCCCAACCAGAAGCTGTTTGCCTCAGAGAAATTCTGATATCAATGTACCGAGGATGAAAAATCCCCAGTGATCATTTCCGAAGTAATACTTATGCATGTATGCATCTACATCTCAGTGTTTATCTCAAGGCAAGATGTTGAACACACAGCAAAACTCATGTTTGCTCTTGGTTGTTGTTTGAAGCAAGCCCTGAAGCAGAGGGCAGCAGCAACATTTCATCTGACTCTGTGGGATGTATTTCTGTCAGGAGTTTCCCACTTGTAAAATCTGTGGCTGGAGCAAAGATAAAAATAGGAGAGTGTTTGCTCAGAACAAGGCAGACACAGAGAAGACACTAAAATACAAGATCAGTGTGGAGAAACAAGGGGTTTAAAAGTAATAACTATTTTTATTTAGCCTGAGGAAAGAAAGTGTGCTGGGGTGAACACTGCGAGCTTTGGGAAGAGCCAAATGAGTAAGTCATGCAGTAAGTTCTGTAGTTTTCCTACGTTCTGTAGAACAGCAGTATTGGATTGCTGGAAAGCAGAAAGAAGCATGTTTATGGAATGTGTAGTGAGTTACAGCATAGCATGGATGCATGTGATTTTTTTGTTACTGTTTTTGCTGTTTCATAATATTTTTAAAAAGGGAAAGGGTGGAGAAATGGTGTCCTTATCTGACATTGCTACAATGTCAGATCTGCTAGGGATAAGTGTTACCTTGTAATTGTCCACTTTTTGTTTAGGCTGGAGTTGCCGCCTGTGCCTGCTATCTAGATGAGGAAGAATTCTCGTGGGTTTTTGGGTGTGTGATAACTGACTTGTTACTAAGAACAGTTTCTTAATCGGTAGATAATTATTGTTCCAGACCTTCTTGGCTTTCCTTTTCCTTCCCCTACATCCTCCTCTCCTTAACCCTTCCCGGTCCATCATTTCTAATATACACACCATTGAGCCATTTCTCTTTTCTTTTTCCCATCTGATACTGTGATCTGCCACTGGATGGGACTGGTTGGGTCAGGGTGAGTTGAAAGGAGCGGCAGCCTCAGGAATATCTCATTTTCTGTAATGAGATTGCTCTGCCTTTCTAGAAAAGGGATTTTCTAAAATAAATTGAGGGCTATTGTTACCTTTAAACTCCTGCTAGGAAATGAAATGGCAGAGCGTGAATTGTTGATATGTCAGCTTGTGGTTGCAAGCAGATTGTACTGCTTTCATAAGGTTCCTGTGCTACAAGATGGGGAAGGTGAAGAGTTATTTTAGCATTCAGGCATTTTTTAAAATGAATGTTTATGACTGATGTAATTAAGTTGGATACCAGTATAATATTCCCCATGTTTGGGATTAGACCACCTGTAACTGTTGACTACTAGAGAACCAAAAGCTGGAACCTTGTAATTTGTATTGCTGCTTATATCAATATGCTAGAGTCCCTTAAAATATAAAGCTGATGACAGCAATGAAGTCATGGTTGGGTTTCTTCTTGTTTAGTCTCTGATATTGTGGAAAAAAAAAATTAGCATTTACTTGGTTTTAGGAATTTTACTATATTGTTCTCTTATTATTTTGGCCATTTTCTTGTTTTTCTTCTTAAATTCTTGCTTTGTTCTCCTGCTTTCAAATATTTCTTGTTCAGAGAAGGCATGATTTCTTTGCAGGATCCTGAGAAAGACATGACCACTCTTGGGCATATCAACAGTGAACTGTTGATACTTCAGGCCTACTTAAAAGGGTATTATGCAGTTAATTCTGAAGGATGTTTATTTTAAAGTCTAGAACACCAGCGTATGTTGCTGTGAACTGCTGGGCTGAGGTGAAAAGGAAGATTAAAGAGGAAGTGGAGTTTATTAATAGACAATGGCTTTGCAGCATGCATGGGTTGACTTTTGCTACAGGACTGGTTGTAAGAGATGAAAGAGCATTTGAAATGAGAAATGCAGCAGAGAAAGCTGTAGAAGTGAATAATAAGCAAAGCAGTGCACATTCTGTTATCCTTTTGTGATTTTTACATTCTCTTCATCGTGCACTTTATAAAAAAATTTAGAGTTTTCCTGAAATGAGAGATGAAATTGCCTGATAATTCTGGGGAATTACCAGTAGCTTTTTGATGCTATTATAAATATTTAGTCTAATTATAAATAATGGCTATAAAGGGTTTGTTTGTATTCCCAATCAGGGGCTTTCTCCAATGAAGTGTTAGAAGCATTGCATGCATAGCCTCTTGAAATTGTCATGTCAAAGTAGCTGTCTTGGCATTTCAAAAGCATTTAATTTTTTTAACAGTGGCAGATTGCATAAGGGACAGGATATATTGTTGACTTTATTCAACTATCAAATAGCAAGTGGTGTTTTGTTTGCATATCAGCTAAAACTCACTAAAAATTTGGTGCTTACTTGGCAGAACAAGCTGCAATTTTTTGGAAATACAAACATTTCTAACTTCAGATTTGCATTATCACTTGATTAAAAATATAATTTTAAAGCTTTTTCTATTTATTCTGAAAGGTGTTATGCTCTACAGTGGGCAAGTATTTAGTCTCAAGACATGTTTTCTTCCCCTAATCTGAAATTCTGCTGCTCAGCTTCATTGCTGCTTCAAAATTGGTGTGTTATGCTAACTTCAAAGGCTGAAGCTTTAAGTTGTAATATATTACATTCCTTCTACTTAAAATACCTGTTTCACCACTTTCATAAAATTAAGTGGAGTACAAATAACAAACCAAATATTTGCCAGATTAAGATGTCAGAGGAGCAACATAATTTTGAAAGAGTCTAAATCCAAGTTTTTTTTCCAAATCTCTTTTTAAAGCATATAGTTGTGAAATTTTTTATGAGTAGGGCCATGAAAAAGATCACAAATGCTGTAAGGGTATGGAAAATAAAATTAATAAATAAGTATTATCTTAAGCCCTAATGGCAGGGGGGTTGGAACTGTGTGATCTTAAGTTCCCTTCCAACTCTAACTATTCTATGATTCTAAATACTGTGTGCATGGAAAGTAGAGGAAGTTTGCATAAGGTTTTTGGATCTGGTCACTCTTAGGAAGCTAATCACAGGGTAAACAAGCAGGGTAGCAAACTGAGCTATGACTGCAGATTATAAAAATTAATAGCCGATAGGAAGTGTTGAAGAGTTTAATGGCAGCATGAGTTGGAGAAGAGCATTCTCAGTAGAACCAGTTATGCAGTTGCTGAAACGGAACAAGGAGTGCACAGTGACCTGTCAAATTCTGCTGAGAAAGTGAATATTTTTATTCTTTCAAGTCATGGGACAATTTCAGGATGCTTCCTAAAGGTTATTATCGCTAATGAATAGAGCAGCACTCTGCACAGACTGTAATTTATTGGAGACAGCTGCTAAATACTGCACTCTATACAAAGTGGCTTTGAGCAGCCAAACAGGCTACCAAGTTGGATATGTGATGTAGTTGTGGGTCTGTGCAGGAGAAATGGAAGTAAAGTATGGGTCTGTCAGTAAAGCTGGTTTGCAAGGAGCAATCAAATATTTAAAAGAAAAATTAAAAAGAAATAGTTGCTAAGCAAAATTACCAAGTATGGGCTCACTAAAGGCAGTACCACAGTTCCACATGGTTACTCTGGTCTAGTTAGCTCTGATAACTGCATCTCAGCTAGATGTCAGGTGTTTCTCAGAAGGGTATGAAAATTACTCTGTTTTCAGTACACAAGTCCAAAAGCAGCTCATACCTCTCTTGAATGACAGAAGACTTTAAAGCTGAGAACAGAATTTGATATTGATTGTATTTTTTCCTGAGAGAGGAAAGAAGCAAAACATATGTGGATGCAAAATACTGTATGTACTGTAGGTCAGTCAGCTGCTGCTTCTCTGTAAAACAAAAAGAGAACAGTTAAAGTGAGGCAGTAAGTTGACTTAATGATTCAGAAGATAAGCTTTTTGTAAGGTAGCTTTAGTACAACATAGCAGGTTGTGCTTACTTTGGAAATGGAACTTTTGCTAGGTACAAATTTTATCTTAGGTAATTTTGGCTATTTTGCAGAGTTGAAAGAAATCTTTTTTCTATTTTATGACTCATATTTAGGGAAATACTCAAATATATATTATTCATATACGTATAAATGAAAGAATATTTGCCCATGGTAAATTTGAATAGAATTGGTTAATTTTGGAGGCTTTTGGAAGTCACTTTCCAGAATCAATTTTAACTTAAATAAGCACATTAGTAAAGGGAGAAGGAATTCTTTTAACTATTTCATCTTAGCCTTTTCAGTGTCACTGTTATATGAGAGACTTTGTGGATGTTAAATGCTGCTTAAAAAAAAAACCAAGCAAACATCTTTTTAGTCCCAAAATAGCTAAACAAGTTTCCTTTTGTGCCAGCAATTGTATTTTGTTTCAATAATGCATCTTTCTAACAGTTCAGCTGGAAAGTTTCATAGACAATGTATCAAAAGTTCATTTTAAGTTTCATTTGGAAGAAATGAGCAGAGGGTTAAAATCAAACATGCTTGACTGTTAAAGTTGCCATTTGGAACATATTGTTCACTTCTGCAGGGGATATTGTTCTTTGTTTAGTCAGCCTTTTATTTTTAAAGGTATTCTTAAAGACCATTGTATCAATAATAATAGCTTTTTTTATTTTTCACGAACTTATAAATTATTTGAAGCAATAACTATCAAACTGCAACTGGGAGAAGTTCCATAACGGATCTTTAAGGCATCACCACGATACAAATAATAGCAATTTAGCTTATTGATACAATTTCTTTCCCATTTCAATGATAATTTTCTCATTAGGCTTGTATTACATCTATATTAAACCTTCATCTTTTTAGAGATTTAAATTCGTATGCTGTTATTTCTTTTCCCAGACTGTTTCCCTCAGTAAGAGACGATAAGAATGAATGGACATATATCAAACACCCCTCCTGGTGGATATGGAAGTTATTTTCCTCAAATGAAGTAAGGTTATGCTTTTGATTTTCCATTTATGGACAAAAAAAACCTGTTGTATTTTTTTCTTTAGGCTTTAATTTCAGTTAGAATTGTTAGATCCCATTGGAATAATACAAAGGCAGCTTCTGTGAAAGAATGTGCAGATTCCAAGCCATGTAACCAAACTCGCAAATACCATCTGACTGATCTTGGTCAGTCTGATTAGTGTCAGGATAAAGCTGTATTAAAGAATGGAATCATCTGGAACAGAAAAATTTCTGTAACCATAACCTACTTATTATTTTACTTGAAGAGATCTCTATGTACCTGAGGTTTGAGGTTAGCTCTGAGTGGATTAATTTTTGTGCATAAAAGATGAGGCTGCCCTTTCCATCTGTGAGAAAATACTGTTTCACAGTAAACACAACTGAGCAACTGTTACCTGAAAGTGCTACCTCGCCTGATAAGAGAATTCTCCCTGTATCAGAAGCATGGCAGTAGGCTCATTCGCAGCACTAACGAGAATTGTCCTAATCTGGTGCCAAAGAACATGTATTCCTGTATGGAGTAGGGCATCTGTGCTGTCATCTGTGAGTTTATATATGATTCATTCTTGTTGTTGCACTAGAAGGAAGTTGGGTTGCCTTTTCATGTGTTGTAGGCAATGATAGTCCTTTTGAGTCTTTTATGAAAAGCAGTTAAAATTGTTAAAAACAATTAACATTTGTGTAGGCAGGGAAAAAAAATCCTATCAAGTCTTTGGCATAGTAATAATATTAATATATTATTGTTGTTGTTATTAAGTGATTTTGATTACTTACGTTATAGTAAGTATGTGTATACCACACACCCGTTGTGCATGATCATCTATTAATGGAACAGCTCAGAAGAGCTTTCAGCCTAAGTGAAACACAGTTCATTATATTCATTATGTGGAACAAACATCCAGTATCATTATCTCTGTTAGTAATGTCGTAGGAATGTGTAATCCTACATAAGGGGAGGAAGTTTTTTAGTGCCTGTTTGTGTGTGGCAAATGCATCTCTTCAGAAGTTAACCAGAAATGTTTTCTTCTAGTGGCTATGGTTCCCCAACATTTGCCCAGTCAGAGAGGGAGCAGAATTCAAGAACAAGTGCAAAAGCTCTTTATGGTAAGGCAGCATAAAGTCTTTAAACTTTCATGTTAAAATTGCTCTTTAAATATTTATTGTGATGTCATGGTGGAAATATTTTAGGCATATAGATCTGAAAGTGTGTGTACACACATGGGTGTGTATGTTAATTAAATTAAAAAACAAAGCGACTTTATTCCTGGTAAAACTAAGTAGGCTAGCTGGAAAATGTTTTTATGATTTGCTAAGCAGAGAACTTCCACCTGCTAATTTTTAAGGGAGCAAGGTGTAAAGCATTTATCAAAAAACTGAGAGTGGTTGTATGGCTAAGATACATACCAGGAAGAAAGCATTCAGGAGTCTATCTGTGCTATAGGTTTGATTCATGACCTATGTCCCCCCCCACCTCCCCAACCTTATCCCCTGCTAGCGGAAAAGGGATTTACGGTATTATTCTTGTTTTACACAAGGATTTCATGGAAATTAGATTTGATGTGATGGATTTGGAGTCCCATTTGGCCTGCTGTTTTCAGCAGGCTTTGTGACTGTCAAAAGTGATATTCCTTACAAATGCCTAAATGTTGTTGCACTTGCCTACTACAAATGCTAGTATTTGTCTTGGCTGTACATGCTACTCTCTAGCCCATGGCCAAGTCACTGTGGAGACAGAATGTAGTCATGTTCCTTGCCAGCCGAATAGCATCGTTTCCTGGTCAGCCACCTCCACTATGAATACATCCTGCTGATAGCTGTGCTGGTAATGGAAATAGAAGCAGCAGTGAGGCTGAGATTTCTGCTGTGTAAATCTGTGCCTATTGTTAAATGCTCTTTTGAAAGTCAGTACAACTGTTCAGAGTGGAAGAACAAGGTTTGCATTGAGAAACCAGTGCTGTGCGGGACCCCTCACACCTCAGCCTGCTCTCCCTTATTGCATCTGCCACCTCCCTTGCAGATTACCAAACTGGAGAGCTCAAAAAGCAGTGGCTAAGGACTTCAACATCCCTGGTTCTCTCTCCTGTTTTGGATGGGTTGATGGCTGGGGAGAGACTTCAGAGGTTAGGGGAGTGATGGCAGGATGCTTTGTGGCATTAGAGCAGAGTTAACCTGGCCCTTGGAAGGACACCCTACAGGTCTCAAGTTTGGTTACTCATCCATGACCACATGAGAACTTTGTTCTATTAGTTGCCCTGTTGGGTTTTAAACTGCTTCAAAATTCATGAGGCTAAAAGCCCACAAAAGACATTGGAGGTCTCCTAGCTTAGTATCTTCTGAAAAGAGGAGTGGTGTGGAAAAAGCTGTTATGGTTTAGTGGCTGAAGACATTCTGCTAGAATAGTGTGAAGATCCACTTCTAGAAGAATCAGTAATGGCAGAAGTAGAAACCATGTGAAACATTTGTCAGTTAAACAGACCTTGCATGTGTATCACTTTAAGTTTATCTTTTTTTAGTGGTATGCTACAAAAGTCAGGTATTTGACATAGTTCTAGAGGCAGGAACTGTAACAGGAAAATTCTGAAGCGATCATTTTAAACAGTGATTTCTGCATCCTGTATAGGTTTACTTAACAAACTGATTGCATGTGTTGACAGAAATACTAGGTGGCAACAGAAACCAGAAATACATGTTGTGAAAAACTTACTAGATTATTTCTTTATGAGACATTATGAGAGTGTTATGCTTTTCTTTTTCATTTTATATCATCGTTGTTTTTCAAGAGTACATTGTTTGAACAGTGTGGCAGTATCAGTAAGTGCCTTAACTGTGTTCTTTAAAATTTGGGGTCTTTTAAAGTAATACAACTCTGAACTTTTTCATATGAAACATGTGATGGGATTGTCATGTGTCAGTAAAAGATGGGGACCAGTGAGTAAACTTGAGGTGTGTAATGGTAACATGTGTCAGTAAAAGATGGGGACCAGTGAGTAAACTTGAGGTGTGTAATGGTAAACAGCCTTTTACTTCTGAAATGCTTGAGTTCAGGTACTAATTGAAAATGCTGTGTGGTTGGTCCTGTAAAATAAATTGTTGATCTTGATTCACTTCCATTGCTGGTAGATACATCAAAAAACTGTAATTGCAGATGCCAGGAGCTGAATGAAGTAAAAGACTTAATTATCCTAGAGCTCTGAGTGAAGATATATTGGCACAACTTTTGGAGAGGAATTTGCACATTTTAGTGCTTCTGCTCTGTTTTGAATGCATAAAGAACTAGGCTGTTAGTATTACTAAATGTATGAACTGGAGAAAACAGGGGAACACCTAAAACAGGGCACTTTTTAATTTTAGCAACCATGTTACCATTCTGCTGCATCCCATGTGTGTGTTTTCTTCTTTTGTGATGTGAGGGATTTTTGTGCATGCTGCCCTGGTGGGGGGGCGGGGGTTGGGAAGCAGTTGAGTGATACTGGAATTATTAATATGTGCTAAAAGTGCTTATTATAAAATACTTTATTTATAATTAATAACTGAAATATTTGAGATCCATGACACCGAAAGCCAATGAAGCAGATTGGAGGCTCCCTGGCTTTCTTATTATAATTTATACTATGTACGTGTATGTTAAATGTGGATATTTTGTTTATGTAAATGCATAAAGCTCATTTATTTAATAGATTCACTTATAATATATTGGAAAATACAGATCATTTTACGTTAAAAGTAAAATGGACCATGATTTTTTTTCTTTGATAGAATGCGACAATGTAATGTTAGCAACAAATTTTGTCCATGACAGACTTCCTTTTTTTTGAAAGACTTTTGAATGTCTTCGGACTAAAACACCTGTTGATGGGTACCAACAAGTGAAGATGGTACATGGGCTCTGAAATGACCACTTGATCTTGAGTTACATTTCTTCCAAATGCAGTAAAGACTAAAAAAAAATTGTTAATAATATTGTGTGTATATATATTTATATTTGTGCATGTGTATACACAGACACACAAACCTGTATGTCATGGCATGAAGTTTATCTTTTGATTCCTTGTGCTGAGGTGATGCATGACTCTTCAGTTACTTCAGAGATCAGGCAGAAGGTTGGCCACAGTGCCAGTGGGAGAGGAGACTGGGGTTTTATTGGTGTTAGTTCAGTTAAAAACTAGACTAGAACATAACTTTCTCTGATGTGGTTATCTGATAGCAAAAGCTTCCCTGCAACTGCCTTTTTTTAACCTGTGTCAAATAATCCTTTTTTTTTTTTTCTTTTTTCTTTTTTTACTCATTTTCTTCCTGAAATGAACTGTTTTCTATTGGCATGATAAATCTCTCACTGAGCTGGGAAGGAAGATGCCCTCTGCACAGTCTTCTGGGTTTTATTTCATCATTTACTTCCTGGGCTTTCTGTCTGAAATTGGTTGTGGCTCACACTGTCATCTGTTGTTCTAGCACTGGCTTCTCCATCTGTCTTCTGCAGCTCTGCATTTGGGGAGACATGCAACATCAGTCAGTGCCAATAGCCAGGGCTGTGCTGGGGGATTGCCAGTGAGTGACACAGCGTAGAGCAGCCCCGTTCCTGAGGAGTAGCAAGCTAGTGGTTCACTGTTAGATTATTGTATGGTGTGGAATTGCTAAAATAGTCTTTACGCTGCATCAGAAAGGACTAGGTGTTTCAAGCATTGTGTTTATACTCTCATGGTTATGATTAGGTTCTAGTAGTGAAATTGCTTGTGTATTTTTGCATTGGTCAGAACTGTGGTGTAATAAATTCAGGGAAACCACAAGCAAATCACAGACTAAATAAACGAGTCCATTAAAAGAAGCCATCCATGTAACATGCTTCTATTATTTGATACTTGAATTTTATTGACAGCTGGCTCCCAAACAGTACACTTTCTTTGATAGCTGGTTCCCACATAGCCATCATGGAGAGGTTTGTGGCATAAATTTCTGAAAGCGATAGTGTTTGCTCCTCTGAAAATGCCATTTGTTTAGACCTTAAGTTTTGACCTTTCTCCCTGGTTGTGTAGGTCATGTCTCCTGCACTTTGCTCTCAGTCGAGAGCTGAGTTTTTCCAGCTGCTGCAGGACACCTTTAAAGGTGTGTCAGCTGTCAGTTCAATGCAAACCACAAATACATGGTAGTAAACTAGTATTGGGCTTTTCTGCTTGATGATGTGCGGTAATAATTTATGCTGTTACTCCAGGATTCTGAGGACAGCTTGTGAGGGAGACTCTTAATCCATGTCTGCACGGATTGCCATCAGATTTCAGAGATTTATGTGTTTGTATGCTGTATAGACATTTTTCAATTTGGCTATGGAAGGAGATAATGGGATCCACCATTACCTTTCTTGGTGCTGTTATAACTGTAGCACTGACAACATTTGTTACATCTGGCCTATACAGTCATTTGTAAGACATTGGTGGGAGCCTAGGCATTGAGATTCCTGACTTCTGTTTTAGGGTTTTAGGAACTGAAAATTTGTTGTGCTTGAAGGTATCATAGCTCTAACCAGCACCACCGTTCTTCAGGTCATCTTTTAAGACCCAGCTTGAGATTTTTTTTTTTGCTTCTGGTAAGAATTTTCCCTAGCTAGATAAATAATTACACTTCTCCTCCTGTGATACATTTCTCTGTGTAATCTTCTGGGCAGTGGCAGACACAAGCTACAGTAGAGTTTACTAAGCAGCTTTCTAATTTGCCAAGATCTTGCACTCTCTTCCAGTTGGAGGGACAGGATTCTTAACTTTGTCTGGTTCTATTCATAGCTCTGCCTCAGCAGACCTTGGGCAATGCTGGTGGTTTGTTGTTTTGTTGGGTTTTTTCTGGAAACTGTTGAATAATTAACCTTTCCAAATGGTCCTTCAACAGAAAGAACTGGGGAGAGCACATAGTGTAGTGAAGGCAAGGAAGAAAATGAGCAAAGGCAATCTTGAGTCCTGTTTGTCTCTGTCATGTACTGTCCAGTAGTATTTTTGACTTGGCTAAAAGTCTTTGTCTTTCTGATGTTTTGGATGCTTCCAAATAGAGTATGAAATAAGTACCTTTAAACATCTTTTTGAAACCAGAAATATGGTCCACTCCTGATGATCAGTGAATTCAATAGTAAGTTCACAAAGACACGAAAAGCGGTAGCATATCAGACAGTGGGAAGAGTATTAATTTCTGTGGATCAATGTTCCTGTTCCTTTGAAAGGTTTAGTAACTAGTAGATCTTCCAGTCAGGACCTGTCAGTGAAATGCTGTACTGCTTTTAAGTTTATTGCCTTGCGTTGGGAGAGATTTTTTTTTTGCTCAAATTCCTCTGGATTGCATTTGCTATAGGTATGATGAAGAATTTAACTTAAGTGCCTTGTGCCATGATCCTTTTTTGTTTTCATTCTTTTTCTGTTATCAGAAGGAAAATACGTTAGGTAAATTGTGTGCAGTGTATCAGCAGGGTTTGCACTAACTGCGATATTAAGCCTGCACTATATTTTACGTATTGGATGTAAGAGCTGTGGTAAATGAAGAGAAAAAAACCCAATAATTTTGATAGTTGTATTCATCTTTTGATAGTTTTATAAATCCTATCTGGATGTCTCTCTTGCAGAATTTCATTCTAGCTTCAATAACTCTCTTCATGCATGAAGGGACCCATGAAAGACTGAGATTGATCAGGAGGATTAGGAGGGTGAAATGGGGCATACAAAATTGTATGGATTTTTTTTTTCCAGTGTTGGGGTAGACCTCAGGCAGCAACTAAGGACCTACCCAGCTGTTTGTTCATTCCCCCTGACCCCTCCCTGCAGCAGGATAGGGGAGAGAATCAGAAGAGCAAAAGCAAGAAAAACTGATGGATCAAGATAAAGGCATAGCCAGTGAAGGAAAGAGGGGGAGGAAAAAACCAAATAACACAAAAGCTCATCACTGTCCATAAACAGACCAGTGCCTGGACAGTCTCTGGGCAAGACTACCTGCCAGTTTTATTGCTGAGCATGACACTATACAATATGGAATGTCCCTACGGCCAGTTGGGGTCAGCTGTCTCAGCTATGCTCTGTCCCAGTCTCTTGTGCACCCCCAGCCTGCTCACTGGGGTGGCAGAGTGAGAAACAGAGAAGGCCTTGAGGATGTTCAGCAGCAACTAAAACATCTCTGTGTTATCAACACTGTTTTGGTCACAAATCACATACCATACAGGTTGCTGTGAAGAAAATTAACTCCATCCCAGCCAGACGTAGTACGTTCAGTAAGTCTGCAAATTCCGTTGCTCATTTTCAGTAGTAGGATATGAATTACTTGCATTTGAAGATTGTGTTTAATCAACAGACATTTCTTTCTGTAAAAGCAGTAAGATTAATACTGATGAATAATAATCAACTACTTTGCTATGTGAAAAAGTTGAGGAGGTGGAAGTTACATTTCCAAAAGAAATGGGTACGTAGTGAATAAGAAATAGGTACATTGCAAATAAAAGACAAACTAGAAACAATGTAGGCCCCCTCCAGAAGTTATCAGGAGACCTGGCTACCCTGGATTTGGAGAAGGCTGAGGTTCTAAACAACTTCTTTGCCTCGGTTTTCACTGGCAAATGCTCTGACCACACCACCCAAGTCTTGGAAGGCAGAAGCAGGGACTCTGAGAGTGAAGACCCTAGGCCCACTGTAGGAGAGGA
>WYDI02011165.1:0-26600 GCA_009867235.2 Psittacus erithacus
GGCCGAAAGTCAAAACCACAGCACTGCACCAGCTACTAAGAAGGAGAAAAATGACTGCTACTGCTGAACCCAGGACAAAGTCCTACTTGGATACAGAGCAAAACAAAAAGCAGGAACATCGACAACCTAAAAATATCAAGATAATGAAAATCTCTAATGTCTTCCACTGGATTATCATAAAAGGCAGCATGGGTGAAAACATAAATTGATTGGCAAATATAACCAGTGAGAGACAGATGTTTACCAGAACTGGAAATCGATGCGTATGTGACAATGAGGAATTGCTCAGGAAGGTATGGTAGTGGACAGGAAGCTTTGGGGGGTTTGATTTTGTAATAAGGGAGAAATTGTAGTCACAGTTGGGAGCTAAAGACACTGATTCAATTAACCATGTTCCTTCTTCTATGAAGATCCAAGTAATAATAAAGTATGTTCCAGAAATGAATTCCACAGATACCTTCCTTCCTTTAGGTATTTTCATTAGGAACAGAAAACTAAAATAAATATAAAATAGGAGAAGTAATTCCCTGTTAAAAATAATATTTAGTTAAGAAAGGATCTGAAGTGAAACAATCTAACCAACTTATTTCAGTTGTGAAAGTTTGAAATTCTGAGCTGTTAAGTATGAAGGCTGGCTGCTCTTGCCATTCCTCAGAATTTATAGAAAAGCCTCTTTTATCATTCTCTAGAAACAATATTCTAGGAAGTCTAGTTGTACAGTATCCAGCCCTCTTCCTGTTCTTTTTGCTGTAGTATTTAATGGCAGGTAGCCAGCATCATTAAGTAATTTGCTGTAGTATTTCCATGTCCAGTGACCTCTTGTTTCAAATAACTTTCAAAACAAATAGTTACTCATTTAAACAAAGTTCCATACTAAGAAAATATTTAACTAAGTCTTTGCTTTATTAAGTGTATATATAAGACAGCTATTTAAGATATGTGTCAATGTACCAAAATCATAATTTGCAAACACTGAATAAAGTCTTCAAGTTTAAATCCTCACAGTCAACTTTCATTAATAGTTTTATAGTCATCTTATGCTCCAACTTTCTTTAAACCGTGAGCTTTTCCTATGGATTACAAGACAGGGCAACAAATAATGCAGAAGAGCAATGAGCACTTTTTTGGAATGAGAGTAAATTAATTACCTGTTAAGCTGCTAATAGGTTTCAAAAATCCAGTGTTCTATGTGTCTCAGTATAGAAAAGATCAAACATAGCATAGCAAGCTTGGAAAACCATGTACTATCTCAGAAGCTGGTCTTAGCTGGAGATTCAAGCACCTGGCATGCTTTGTATTCTAGTCTAATTTATTTATCTTTATTAAGTTGGGTTTTTCTCACAATGAATGAATTTCATAAAATGTTTTGCAATTTGAATTTATTTCAGACATCCAACACCCAAAGAGACAAATCCTGTAGTGGAGTTACTTTTTCAGTCCTTTTCTTTGCAGCGATTACCAACACTAAGGGAACAATGGGAAGAGGATAAATGGGACAAATGGAAGAAGAGTGAGGAAAAGGAGGAGGGGTGGAAGACTGTAAGTCTGGAAGTGCTGCCACTAACAAACCTGTGGAGGCTACTCAATGCTGTTCATACAATGGGAGAGAGATTTACTCAGCAGCATCTGGGGGCTTTTATGCTGAACTAAAAGTCATTGCTTGCTTATTCGGATCATTTATAGTTTAATGCTACCTCCAGTAAACCCCAAGAAATGAGTTTTCTGAAGGGAAAGGTGCTTCATGAAAATATCAGATGTCATGTCACTAAAATTCAAACAGTTCTGAAAAGCCACAGACTTACTGACAATAACTTTAAATATGGAGCAGATAACGTATTCATGGAAGAGGTTTATTTCTACTTTTCGAAGGAAACAAAAATAAGCAATATCTGGATGGGAATTCCTACATTTTATCTTAATGTCTCTTATTCTTCAGTTTATTTATCTGGACTTGTGGAACAAGGTAAAAAAGGAAGGGGTTTAGACTGTGGTAAACAATTCTAGTAATCCATTAGTTTGTTTTGTCTTGCCTGTCCCAGTAGATCTGGATAGAAAGCACCATGACAGCTGGTCTTTAGAGAGCAGCATTCTGATATGGTTTCATGAAACCGGTGAAGCAGAGATTACTCAAGGCATTCTAAGGTCAGTTAGAAAAGGGCCAGATAGATTTGTAACCACCTACTGAAGAATGTATGAACCAATTTATGTAAACTGAAAGATTACAGAATGTTTCTTCTCACATTCATTCTCCTGGTGTGAACAAACTCAGAGATTTAGTTTAATTGCTCCATAGGATATGTGTCATTCATTATTTATTTTGCTGTAACTATTTTTTTCCCTTTATGCTTAAATGCCCAATTTGAATTAATGGAGGTTTTCTAAGTTTCTCAAAGATCAGAGGAAGATTATTTCTTTTAAGATTTTCCTTCAGTGAAGAAGATAATTCTTCAGTGACACGGGTTATGTCATTTCTGGAAGATGATTGATACTGTATCTGGCCATTTGTGATTTCAAACTTTGAATTTATTTACCCTTTACTTCCTTTGAAGTCAAATGGGAAATACATGACCTTAATATGCATTGCTCAATGTTAACTAACTTCAATATACAAGTAGCTCATCAAGGTTTTAATCTAATCTCTGAAATCTTATTAGATAACTAATCTAGGTTTATTTGTTTCTCTGGTTTCAGTAATAGAAAACACTCATTGAGTTAAATGACAGCAGAGATAAACACTTATAATGTCGTTTCCTGGCTTATCTCTGCATGACACAAAAACACATGAGGACTGCAAATAGGCAGAATTGGGTACCAAACGCTTGTATTTACTGACAGGACACAGGCATGGAAAAGATAGCCATATACTTTTGCTCTGATAGTTTCTAAAACATAGAAAGGAGTTAATATTAATGAAGGGCCTGCAAACACATAATTTTTTTTAATGTTAATATCTTCATAAAAAAAATACATTCTAAACTGTAAATAGTCTTCAATATCAAAGTTATCTTCTTGAAGCTTTTCTGTCAATAAACTTTAGTGTTAGGAAATTAAAGAACAAAAACAAAGGAGACATAGGAAACAAGTGAATGGCTGTTAATAAATGATATTTTGCATCATCTGCCCAGCATTATCTCTGTACCACACTTAGAAATTGTCATCTCAGTACCCCATTGTTGCATCAGAAATTCTCATGGATAAAAAACTAGCAACATGTCCTTTAAAAAAATATTATGTGATAAAGGAAAAAAGCTCCCTCAGTTGCACCCTGTTCTAGGACAATAAATAGTCATTTTCAAGACAGGATATTGATTGCATTGTCCAAAAGTCAGTTAGTCCTTAGTTCTTTCATACATAGACTGCAGAACTTGCTTATTCAGATTGGATGTGATCTCATCTTCTTGTATCCTGGTTGAGCAAAAATTCTTTAAAAGCAGTTAGGAAATATTTGAAATGTTAAATAAATACCTACAGACACAATTCTTTGTTATTTATCGAATATTATTGTATGATGTTTAAACATAATTGCTTAAGGCACTTCTGGTATCTCTAAATAAACAACAGAGAATGGAGATACAGGCCATATAAATATTAGGAAAAGTTATTTGACATGAAAGGACACTTTCATTTAAGCTGTAAAGAATATATCTTGTTTGACCTTACTTGAGTCTCTAGTGGTTGTTTCTGAGTCACTGGGAGATCGTGGCTTGGAATTTAATTTTGATAGACAAGTGGTCTCCCACTGAGGGAACACTGAAAAGAGCTAAGGAAGCAACATGCCATATGAACAGGCTGGTTTTGTGTTTTTGTTTGTAACGATTAAGATAATCAAGAGGCAGAGCAGTTTAGATGGTTGCACAAGTACTCCAGTCAAGTTAGAGTGCCAAAAGATCCTCTGTCTGCTTCTAAAGAGCATTCAGAGACTGGTATCTTCTTGGAGCTATAAGGTGCACTGACAGTAGAAGAGGACTGAGAAGGCCAAGTTCAATCTGAAGATTTCCAAACACAGCAGTTTCTTTGTATTCCTCTTCCTAGGGTCACTGCTGATGCACAGTGTAACTGCCAGCAAATGAACAGTGATGACGTGGATCTGGCATTGAGGAAGAAGGCATCCATCTACAGAGATGAGTGTGTACTTAACATTACAGAAAAAGACCTCTTGCCTATGTGGCCAATATAATGTGGTGGACTTCATTTTGGCAGAACAGTTTTAACAAAGTACACCTCCAGTTCTTCCACAGGAAACCTTTATGACATTTCCTGAAGCAAGTGATCATGTCCCAGGACAGTCTTCTATGAATGCGTGAGTTTGTAACAGAAATAAATTCCTCTGGGTGCAAGAAAGATTTGATGAGAGCAATGCTAATAACATCTTTATATACTAATGGATTTGGGGTACATTTTCTTACATCTCTAGATTTGATACAGCAAGTAGCAATCTTGGAGCACTGGAAGACATTTTTTTGTTGTATGCATTTATGTAAGCAGGCTGGTTTGTCTCTGCTTGTAGTTTTGCTATATTATTTTTCAGTGCTTTAAAGGGAAAAAAATTCATCACGTTAAGGAGTTATGGAATTCTTTGTGCTTTGCTTGGCGGGTTTTCATACAGCAACTTGAACCCACCTAACTTCAGTCTATCTTTAACATAAATCACCCAAAGGGCTTCAGAAAGACATAAGCTATTGAAAATACACAAAGTGCTCTTTTCCCACAAAACTTCAAACATAACAGCTGTTCTTTGTTTTTTTAATTCTTCTGAGAATGCAGTGATTTGACAAGTTGCAATATGGATTTATTTAGTTCATATTTTGTTTTTTAACAATTATTTCAATAACTACAGATAATACTTGATTTTACACTTTGCACTTTCTTTCCCACTCAACTGCATAAAGAAAAATAATGATCTGTGATACCATTGTCTGAGAGTATTTCATATGAAACTGAAAGATATGCTGTCTGCCATAGTTTTAAATTTATTTAAAGGAATATTATTTAGGAACAATTTATATCTAATTGCCCAAGGAAAACAGAAATTAAAGTCACTATTTTCTATGCTTGCTGGCATATAAAACTAGTTTATGTAATTAATGGCATTATCAAACTGAAATACAAGAGAAGCTAGAGCTGATGTGTAATTCAATTGACTTATGTGGAAAGTTGGGGTTTTTTTCTGGTTAGCTCTTCCTGAATAATTGCAGGAAAAGGCTGACTTTAGTTTAAAGGTGGGTCATTCATCTGCTCTTCTTCCAAAAGGATCATCACATAATTCCTTGCATGAAATGCCAGAGATTTACTGTTAGACTACAGAAGACATTTATGATGTCCTTTACAGTAGCTAAAATTGCTTCAGTTACTATTTCCTATGCTAAGTATAGGGAAGGCTACATACGCTACAGCCAAGGTAAGAACATGCCTAGGATATAGTAGACATCCAGTTTTTGTGGAACCCATTTTGGCAAAAGTAGTTATTTGCTTTTAGAGGGAGGTCAGCTTTCTGTAGTTCCATTGTGGTTAGTTGTCTGTATTTCTCACTGGCTTATTTAGAATAGGTCCTGCAGGAGTATGGGTGTGTAGCATAGTGTGAGATCTTTTCCAGCTGCGAGCTCAATTTCAGAGGCAAATGAGGTACAAAAAGAAGTGTGTAAAAGTAACAAATATGAATATATAGAAAGCCACTTCCTTGGAACAATTAAAGCTTATGTTATTTCTAGCACCAAAGTAAAATAAGAAATTGTGTTCTGCCTTCTTTAAGAGATTAAATTCAGTAACTTCTCTTTGTTGGAGAACATTAGCATCTCTTAACATAAATTACTATATACCCACCTAGAATTGTGTTCCTGGGGAAAAAAAATAAAAAGTCTTTGGAAAATAGATTAATTTGACTTCACGTTATACTTTTAATCCATCAGTTCTGTTGTGACAATGGAAGATCCAGAAGTTAATTAGCACTTATGAGTATTGCTACTGCCATTTGATCTTTCCCTGAGAAACAGCACTGGGAAAATTTGAATATATAGTCCTTACAGACATCCTCAAAAAGACACTTTTGAAAATCAAATTTGTGGGTTCAGTTTTAGTGGTGAATTGTCTCAAAAAGCCTCTCTAAATTAGGGATGAGATTATTTACCCTTCACATTCAATACATAAACAAGAACAAATTCTTTGCACTTCATGCCAGCTCTTGAAACAGGATCAGGAAAGTGGACAGAGTTGTTTGATACTGCTTGTTCCTCTCCCCATGAGTAATTCATGCCAGAGTTCTGGTTAACTATCAAATCTTCCCGAAGCCTGGCAGCTATTACGTGCTAATTCTGTAGCAAGAGCAACATTGATAAAAACAGGTCTACATGTATGTCATTAATTAAAATAAGTCATCATGTGCTGAGAGTGCTGCGTAAAACAAAAATGCAGTGTGGGGCAAGTGCTAGAAAACCTGCCTGGAAACAGTATGTGTGCCTATACAGATTCTGGTGCTCTGGAGGATGCTTCAGGCAGATGCAGCATGGAAGTACCTCATGGAGTGTGGGTCTGGAGACTGGGTTTACACAGATGTTTTCTTACTGAGGACAACCCTCACAACCAACACCACCTGACAGAGTAGTGCAACTTAAACAAGTCTGCACTTAAGCTGAAAAGTATAATAGGAAAGAAAGTCAGGAAAGGCTTTAATTTATTAATGTTTTAAATTTATTGCTGTTGTTGTTGTCATCATTGTTGTTACTTATACCCTTACAAAATTTCCCAAAAGCAAACATAAATGCACACACCTTCTGTAGTTTGTATAATCATATCTATAAACAACCATCTATCAAGGAAAGTACATGTTTTTATATAAATATGTGTGTGCATATGTATTTTTGTGTGTATATATATACACACAAAGCATCTTGGTATATATTACAGTATCAAGAAAATGATTGTTCTTTGTTTATTGGAACAGTAATATATTATCACATATCTTAATTATAGTCAAAGCATTTTAAAGACCTTTAAGATACATATAGGCTCAATCATGACAATAGTGCAATTTATAAAACAAAAGGAAAAAGATGAGAGAAACAAGTGCAATGGGAAGTTCGGGGTAAGGTGTATTCATTCAGTTTTTTGTTCAATTGTTGAACAAGATGTGAGTATGCATTTACAGAATGTATTCATTGGCCTTTCTTAGAAACTGCAAATCATGCTTATTTGGTTTTCAGTACTGAAAAACATTGTTTTTAAAATTGGCTAGGATATACAGCAAGCATATTTTTGAAATCAAGTAATTAAAACATGGTACTGAAATACCAAAAGGGTACTTTGTCATTTTTAGCATAATGCTTATTAATTCTTCTTCTCTGATCATGTGTTAAATTTCAGCATGTGTAATCTAGCCTTCAAAATAAAGCTTAGAAGACTGACAAGCAGGGTCATTAAAATCTAATTGCTTGAGTGGACCTTCCAAATGAGGGCAAGGTGCTTCCATAGCCTTGAGAATTTGCCCACAATGCTGTTTTCAACTTCATGCATACCTTAAAAATCATATATGGAGATTACATTCCTTGTGTAGGAAATAGGTCTCTTCAAACAAGACTCTCATGCCACAATAATTCATGTGCTTTATTTTAAACAATTGCAAGTAGTTCTGTTGATTTCAGCAGAACAATGCAGAGGCTTAGATTTATGTGGTCTCCATAAGGTCAAGCACAATGTAAATAAAACACAGAATATAAAGAATGTGCAATCTTAGGAGGGAGAAAAAAGTTAAATGACTTGAACAAGGCCAAAAATTTATCCTAAAGCCCTCTTCGTGAAACAGTATGCATTATATAGCACCTGGGATGGGAATGGTCTCCTTACTGCCATTTATAAAGAAAAAGTTGTTTGGGAATTCCAGACACTTTTATAATACTTTTTTTAATTATTATTTAACATTTTCTTTCTTCTAGATTTATAATAAACAGAATTAAAAGTTAGGACAGTATTACTGAGTGGAACAATCTGTGTTGGACACAGTAGAACCCAATACTGAAAATAACTAATCTGATTTAAGTACATTTAGGATTAGAAGTGTTTATAGCACCTCTGGTAAAATTGGTGCTCTAACAATGTATTTCCCAAAACATCTGCAAACAAATTGAAATTTGCAGGCTTGTAAGAGAAATTATAATCTATGGTCCTGCTGGTGACTGTTATGTTTCAGTTTCAAGGTTAGGTGACACAAGATATGATAAGGAATAGACTTTATTGAAAAAACAATATACTTTGGGCACATACTTCAGTAGTACAGGAATCAGTTCAGAAATACTGATTAATAATTAGCAGGATATTTCTTTATTCTTTCAATAGAAAAGTTATCAAAATAACTCATTGAGTTACTGAGAAAATTAAAATTAAAATTGTAGGATTTTCTATTATCAGTTAAGTTCCAAAAATTAATTTGATCTTTGCATATGTTGTCTCATGTAAGCAAAGTTCTATGCATGTACTGACATTCACTAAATGAGTAGTACTGATAATAAGAGTGCTAAGCATCTATATGATCTTCCCTGATTTTGAATGTCAAACCATTCACACACTATGTTCATTTTCCTTGCCTTAAATAATGAATATTTACTAACATTCACAACAAAGTGAAAGAAAAACATTTGTAAGATCAAAAGTTAAAAATCTAGGTTTCTCATCTAATTCACTGCCCTTTGAAACAATCTGCTGCAGTTTAGTTATTATCCCTTTGGGGAACTATACCTTCCTTTTTTTTTTTTTTTTTTTTTTTTTTAAGGAACTCTTGACTTGCTTTGTACCAGTAACAATTGCAACTCCCCACACCACTTTCAGACACACCAGTGTGTTGTTAGTTTCTTTCTTCTCCATCTTTATTTTTATTATAATACTAAATGGATTTAAAAAAAATAGTTTTACTAATTCAACAAACTAATATCATCCACTCCCTCACTGTCTTTTGTTATTATGCATCTCCCGTAGCCTTAGGCAAGTATTTTTGTATTCATAATAGGTCTTATCTAACCATTTACTTAAGGAACTTTGATGTGGCATCTATTAGGCTGGAATGTTCAAATGTACTCCTGAAAGAAGTACCAACTGTTATTTAATGACCCTAGGGAATCTGTATCTTTCTCTTTGGGGCACTTTTGAACATACCACCTGTGGATGCCGTTTCCTGATGTTTAGCTGTATGCACTGTGCAGGTGAACACTTACATATCTTTTATTCTGAGAGTCAGCTTTTAAAATTTCTTTATTAAAAGTCTCCTGAGATCAGATCCAGCTATGCTACTAAGTACGAGCCAAGCTCTACATTTACTTCAGCAAGACTACCCTATCTTAAACTTATTCATGAATTAACACACTTTCCAATATTGGAAATTTAATTGTGGTAATTTCATTAGATAAGACATTAGAGTTGCAGGCATAACAGTAATTTGCTAATAAAATATTTTCAGTAGAACTTTTAAATGGTAAGTGAAAATAACATCATTAGGCCAAATTTTTCCCCTCTGGACAACTTAACAAAGTACACTTCCTGGGTTAAAATTTGTGTACTATTTGTTTGATATCAGGCATGTTGAAAATAAAGCAATAAATGACAGAGTGTGGTATGAAAAGAAAAAGACTTCACCATATTTCCTAATATTAGGAAATACAACTATAATTCAAAATTTTAAATTTAAATCAAATCTAGACATTTAAAGAAATATCAGTGGTAATAAATTTAATAAGTCAACATCTGCTAAAGTCAGCAATGCTGTAGTCTTATAAATATCGAGCTCAAAAATATTCACACTTTAGTCTTTCATATATTCTGCATAGCAACATGCTGTACTCCATGACAGCTGTTTTAAGTGCTAATGGAACTTACTCCAAAAAGAGCTCAGCACCCTACTTCTTCTTCATTAAACCTCACTCAGATCAATTTTAATACAGTATGAAGATTGAAAGGATGATATTATGTCTGATAGAGAAGACAGAAAAGCAAGAGAAAAGGACTGCAATATGACATTTAAAAAAAGTAAGGTTTTGTATAGAGAAAGTGACACCCAGAAACACTTTGGGGTAAAAAGTAAAAGAGGAGACTTGTACTAGAGAATATAGAACAGGGAGACACAAATTTGTAAAGGCTTGGCTTTTAAAAAATATCTCTAAAATACCAGTAATCAAATGAAAAAGTCAGTAACAATGAAGGTTTTTTAAGTGCTTGCCTTATGCAACTGGAAAATGCAGTGAGCAAATTCTGTAAATTTTCCGAATTTTTAGTCCCCCACAACTCCTAGCTCCACGAAATGTATCTATAGCCAGTATAAATGAAAGAAGGATCAACTCTTTTGGTTGCTTCAAATCACATGTAAAGAATTTTGTGCATCCACTATTCACCTATAGCAGTGTTACAGTTTCCAAATGTAAAAAGTGCAAATATTTAGTTCTTTGAGCAGGTTTACACTTTCTTTTTTTTTTCTACTTTTTTTTTTTTTTTTTTAACCAGGGCAATTTTAATAATTTCTGAGCAATAAAAGTACTTCATTGAGATGCTTTGAGTCACTTCATATTCAAATAGTGTATCTGTAAGTAAAACTATTAATTTTTCATACTTAAAAAATTGCTGTTACATGTTCAAAATGTGGAGTTTTAGAACACTATTGCGTCATAAACAATGTTTGTGGAAAATTGGATAACATTGGCTATCTTAATATTTTCTATTCTATTTGTGGCAACAGCGTAAATTTATGTTTTTATTTGCTACTTATTTATTCTCCATAGCATCCTGACACTGCTCAAACAGAAAAACCTTAAAACTGATGAAGTTTTTATCTTTCAAAGATGGCACTGTTTATGCTGCCTTACCTATAATTTTCAATTGGCTCCTGTTCAATTCTTCAACTCTGTATCAAAGCCAAAACCTTTCAGAGAAACAAGAAAAGAAAATGGCAACAGTCTTGCACTTGGAGATTAACAATCATTTTACTGTTACACATGATGAAATCAGTCACAGCGCAGTTGTTGTCCTAGTGAATTACCAACAAGGTCTTGGCACAACGCCACAACAGTTTTTCACAGCAAACAGGGAAAGTTTTTTTATTGTTTACGTGTCTTTCAGAAGATGAAAGGATCTTGACTTCCTAAATGCAATGAAGAATACACATCCCTCAAGAAAGCATGGACATTTTATCAGTGTGAAGCATGGACATTTTACCACATTTTACCAGAATGCAGGCAGCACCATCCTGCATTCTTGTGAAGCTTTGAGAAATAACATCAGAGTGGCACTAAATTTGAAGTAGAGGAAAACGTATAGCAGCCTATATAATGTCTC
This sequence comes from Psittacus erithacus, assembly GCA_009867235.2. Classification (NCBI taxonomy): domain Eukaryota; kingdom Metazoa; phylum Chordata; class Aves; order Psittaciformes; family Psittacidae; genus Psittacus; species Psittacus erithacus. The sequence continues at coordinate 11,305 of WYDI02011165.1, forward strand.
TTTCAAAACAGGGAACTAAACAACTTGGTGCTGTTGATAGCTAACAAGAAACTTCCCATTTGATTTGATGCTTGAAATTCAGCATGATGTTACTTGCAAATGGAGTAGCATTTGAAAAGATGCCTCTTCAAATCACTTGTTGACTTGTTCTTCCAACATACATATGTATTACACATGTATGTCAAGATGTTTAGTACATCCACTCTAAACAGGGACAGTGTTATAGTTATTGGACATTGCTCTGTAGATAGAGAATGTTAGAGAAGCTCTTCAGAGACCAGCTGAGCTGACAGTGTGCCTTGGTTAATAATATTAGTGAACCTGCAGTCCAAATATTTCCACATTGTTCTCACTGAGGAGACATGGTCTGAATACAGTCCAATGAGAAAATGTTTTTCTTAGCCTACTGAAAACATCCTGTATGAGGTCAAACTTTGCTATCCTTAAGTATACCTGGGTATATTTTAGATTTTCCTAATATTCATTCTAATCCAGTCTTCCACTGCACTCTTCAGTTTCAAAAGAGACCAAGTTAGGCCCTTGCCTTTATAGAGCCAGATGATAACCCTTCTAGAGCCATGTGCGTGTATTTTATATGGGTCTACTTTATATGGATTTAAAATGCTGAAATAATGTGGGTTCACAAGAGGATACAGAAACAAGTTTTTGCACTGGCTTTAATTCACTGGGAATTTCACCAGGTTTGCCTTAAGTGCAGGGTTCAAAGAAAATTTCAGTGGTGCCTTCCAAATTTGGCTTGGGTGAGATCCAAAACCGTAAATCCTTCACCCTTTGTACACATGTATTAGAGTACTCTCCTATGCTCTGCAAGGTGGTACACTCAGAACTCAGCCCAGGTCTTTTGAACATTTGTTTGAAGCAAGGCCAAAATTTGAGGCTGTAATTAAACCAGAATTGAGGCAGATTTAGCCCTAATTTGCATTCAGTTGCAAATGGGAGGTGGTATTAGGTCTTACTTTACTTACCATTAGCAGGAGGCGTGAAGGAGGAAGTCACTTTGGCCTGATTCTTGTGCTAGATGTAAATGCGCTTTCTCCCAGGCATCTATACAATGTACTTAGTGAATTCTGTTTAGCGGAAAGGTTAGTCTTACACAGAAAAAGATAAACTTCATTGCATTTGCTTTTGAATTTAATAATGGATATCAGAATATAAGTTAAGATAAAATCCTACAAGTAAAGAACACATTTCAATGACTTACCATCTTAATTCCCTATCCTTTCAATTTTTTGTTGCAACAATAAAATTCAAAATTTTTTTAATATATAAAAATATACTTTTGATTTTAGGACGCATCTTTGACCATCTTAGAATTAATGTTTTTCTTTGCTATTTACTACGAGCTGTCATTTTTAGTCTGTGATTAGTAATTTTATTATACAATTAGTGACAATGAAAGAAAGGAGATATTTTTTTCTGAAGTGTTTGTCCTTTAGTGCTAGATTCTGCCATTTATTACTGAATTACTTTAGCAAATAGGTGCTTTTTTTTGGACTAGGGCCTTCCAATGAAATAAATTAGATGACTTTCTGATGAAGAGTAGAATTTCATGTGCCATATTCTTATTCAACAAATATTGATTTACCTCTTTTTAATTTCAGCACCAGACAAGCATGCACATTTTTTTTTTACTGTATTTAATTTTAATTCTTGTATATCCAGTTTAAATCAAAAGGCATCTAGTAATTTTTTTTCCAGAACACCAATCCACATGAGTGTTTTCTGTCTTAGCTTGTTTGAGCTTTCCATCTTGAGAAAGTTCCATGGCAACTCCGTGTATGAAAACAGATGTGAGATCACATACAGCCTATGGAGTGAAACCTGAAGACAATGAAAAAAACTTTTTCAAGTTTGACACTTTAGCAATTTTCTCAGTTTCACAAATAGAAAAGCTTTAAAGATGTTTAGAGAAAAGTTCAGTACAGTTAAATAATCACTAAAAGGTACAGTCTGTGAAAAGATACAATTTCAGAGTACATTCCTCCTTCTTACCTTCCATTCTTTTTCCTCTCTCTGAGATCCTTGGTTTCCAACTCATTTAGAAATCTTCTTGGAATGACTTGTTTAGGAAAACTGAAATGTTGGCTATAAAAAATTGTCTACACTTAAAAAGAAATGAGTAAAAGTTTCAGAAGCAGTTAAGTCTTACTGACTAGCAAAGAGATAACAGACCTCAAATCACATAGGCCTCTTTTCTAAAGAAGCTGTTCTCTCTTTCATCATACACACACAGGTACACACAGGTACTTTGAAGGTCTCACTGCAAGATCTGTTACTATTCAGAATATTCAAAAATGTAAAATGGGGTTTAATGTTACTGCTCATTAAGTCTGCGAGTCATCTTTCAGAACCTAGTTTATATCCTACATAGGTTCTTTGCAACTGGCCAAAAAATCTTACTCCTACCAGAAGCACTACTGATTTTCCTAAAACTTCATTTTTTACACAAAGGAAATCTGAGTTTAAATTTACATTTTAATTTCATGCGCATTCTTTCACTTACGTGTTAAATTGTCTGTACAGAAAAGATCAACATTTACCTATCTGTAGTTTCAAAATAGATATCAGTGATTTAATATTTTTTCTGGACTGCTTTAATATATTCTGCGGCATTTTTTTCGCCTGAGGTCACAGGTGTGTTTACATAATACTCATCCGTTTATCATCTTTAAAAAGTTTTAGACAAAACCAGACACCTGCTCTTCTTTAAAACAAATGATGTGTCAGTTGTCTTGTTTTACAGATAAAATGACTATTTGGTCAATAAGGAAGTAGTATTTAGGTCTGGATGGAATTTGTGTAGTGCAAAAAGACTGGGAAAAGTCTTTAAACTATTGCAAGATCTCTTCTAAAGTGAGCAGAAGTTACTTCTGTTAATTCTGAAGCAGTAACAGACTATTAAGTGTAAACGAATAGCAGTGACAGCATCACTGGAAAATTGTATATTGTCTCAAACATGAAGACAATATAGCCCTAACTGGTACAAAAGGTATCAATATTTAGTCTGTACTATTCATGTCAGGGTCACTCAGTTTCTCTCAAGAAAGACCTGATTTTGCAAATGTAGCATGCTGATGATCCAGCCTGAGGCCTTGCCAAAGCCCCTAAATAATCTGTCCCCACAAAGGATTATTTCCTTTTTGCTAATATTCCAACAGTGGGAAATTGTTGTCAGATTTAGTGTAGCTGCAAGCAATAATAAAAAGTTGCCATTCTCATCTTCAAAAAGGAATGCAGAATTGTGCTGATAAGGCTCAGGATCTTTTCTTTTGGAACTGTCCTTGTTTCAGGAGATGACTACTGATCTTGTGCACATCACCACTACCACCAGTGCAGAAATACAGGACTGTAAGGGTATCTTTGCACCTCATCATCTCCTAAGCCCTCAAATATTTTAGAAATAACAGAGTTCCAATGCATTACAAAGGCTGGCATGAGGTGTCTGGGCCACTTACTGAGCCCAGGGACAACCACAAAGGAGTGATCCAGCTTTTGACTCCTGTTTATACAAGTAAAAGATAATACTTCAAGAGCCCTCAGAAAAGCCTGGAGCTAAAGGAAATCAGTGATGAGCAAGTTAAAAAGATTTAAAAGAAATGTTACTAGTATAGATCTAAGGCAATTATGTAAAACCAGACCAAATATTCTCAAGGTTTTGTCCATTTTGGAGTGAGTTGGGATATGCTGATTTTTGAACCAGCATTTCCACTTAGAAGCTGTTCCTGTATCTCATCAGTATTTGAACCAGCTTAAAGTCTAGAGAGACCCAATGAAATAATGTCTTAGAGAATTTCTGAGCATCTAGAAAATAAGAGGGCATAAAGCCTAGACAAACACATTTTCTAGTCAACTGTGCAATAATTTTCTTTGTAGCTTTCCATGTATAGAAAGAAGTATTTTACCTTAACAGCATACAAAGAACACTAAGAAGATCCTTCTGAATTATTTCCCAATGGCATACCAGAAACAGCTTGACAAATTATCATTTGTTGAAAATTGTATGTAAATAATGACCCCCACAGCTTGCAATCTAAGGAACATCTTCAGGTGATTTAGAAATAAATAAAACAAAGCTGTTCCCCTTGTGCCTGCCTCCACATTTCAACAGAAGTTTTTGTCTCTAGAAAGATACTGTCTGTTCAGCATGTTGCAGAGATGTTAGGCTTTCTAGAAAAGTGAGAAAGGCAAGACAGCTTTGACACTTTGTCCTTTTCTCCCCTGTACAATTTAGCATGAGCACAGTTGCAAATCCATGTACCAAGGAGCATGTGAGGCAATTAAAAGGAACAGTTTATTTTCTAGAAATGTAAAGCTTCTGTACTAAACCTATCAGAAGCCTCAGAAGCCTCTAAATTAGCTGCCGTTCCAGAAATGTAAACATGTACATTATTTTGTCACTCTAATGCTTATGAATAGACTTCCTAAAGTCTCAGCTGTTTGTAGTTTTCATAAATGGTGAGCAAATGTGCAACTGTGTAACACTGAGATCTAAGTTAATTCTCTAAACTGAGCTAAGCTGCTCAAGACATCCTGAGTAATGAGTTGAGCGGGAGAGATGTGAAAATCCTGGGAATAGACGGAGAGATTCACTTCCTTGCAGAAGAGACCTCAAAATTTGAAGAGCAGTGTAAGCAAGATTCAGAAGATTTTAAGTGTTCAGCAAGGGGTTGGGAACACACAACTCAGTCTGCATCATCTGCAGAGAACTAGGGGAAAAACTTCCTAAAACAGGACTGTAATTAGGAATACATTTTATCAACAGTCAGAACAAAGAAACTAAGTTTCAGTCTTTAAGGAGTGTGGGGAGCTGAATGCAGGTTTCTCAGCACTGGAGCCCGCAGAACTGGGGTAAACACTAAAGAGTTTAAACAGAAAAAAAAAGATTAAAAAAAGTTTTGTTTCTTCAAACCTTGAGCTGCACTCCCTTTTCTTCTTCTCTTTGAAGAGATACTGTAGACACCCTTGTAACCACTAGACCTGGTAGTGCTACAGGCTGCTGAAACTGCCCTTTGCTTCTGCTGTAAAATGTCTTTCTTCAACCTTCATGAGTTTGTTGAAATACTTCTGGTGTCGGATATCTATACAAAACTTGATTTCTTTGTTTCACAGCATCAGTTTGTGAGGGAACACAGACAAAAGGGCAATGCCCAGGATACATTTTCTAGAAGAGGGTAAAGAAAATACCTCCTGAGCTTAAAATTGTGCTAGCATATCTTTCATTCAGAAATAGCCATTTATTATTTAAGAATAGAAACTTCAAGTTTTTCAGAGATGGACTCTCTCTACAAAAGTGTTTGATGGTTGGTTGGTTCTTTGGTTGGTTGGTTGGATGATTTTGCATGAAAATCCTATTTCTTATTATATTCTTTGTTCTAAGTAACAGATGAGAAAAGGATGCACCTATTGTCTATAAATCATTAGATCATCAAAAAGAGATCTTTGTCAGTTTATAGACTCAGCTAGCCCAAGAAAGGTGGTCTATACCAATACTGAACTCATTTTGCCAGAAAAGTAAAATAACTGCTAACCCATCTAATGTGGTCAAGTTTTGTCAACACAACTTATGAAATATAAGCACAATCTGCTATAAAATAGAAAGCAGAAACACGCTTACCATTCTTGGGAGGTTACCAATGGACTTACTTCATCAGCCCTCCCTCTGGGACAAGAGAGCACCAACTGATGCAGTGGAAGCTTTGGGGGAAAAAAATTGAAAACTATCATTCACTTTGCACAAGTGTAATAAAAACACAAGTAGGGGAACCTCTCCCACCATAAAAGTAGCAGAGCTATTTTCTCCTATCCTTCCTGTGGCTATCTTAGGATGGGGAAAGGGGAATAATGCCTTGGAGTGCAGTTCTGATATATTCCTGTCAGACTAGGTGAAGTGATGGCGGGGTGTGAAGGGGCCACAGGACAGGGAGCACAGAAGAAAGGAAAATAAAAATGCTTACAGAGATGCTTGGTTATTTACTAGTGTGAGGCTTCTTTGTGAAAAGGGTTGCGTAGAATAGAGCCTGGATTTTGTTTTACTCCCTTTTGCATTTACTTCATCAGAGCCTATTGTTTGGAATGAGTTGGGAGGCATTGATTTCTGAACCAGCATTTCCATCTGTACATTGGCTCCAGATGCTGCCTCATACCTATGTCTGGGAATGCTGTCACAGACATCAAGGGGCAGATCAGGCTGGTCGCCCCCCCAAAGTGTATGAAAGTCTTTTCTGTGAGCCATGCAGATAAATACGAACACACACTGCAAGGCATGCAGTGACTTGCACCCCTGGTGTGGGACAGCCAAGACCGGTGAAAGCCTGAGATGAAGAAGCCCTGCCATCAAGAAGTCAATTTTCTTTAAGTTTAATCTACCCTTTACCTATTGACCTTCTTTAGACCTGAGCAAACCAAACTGTCATTTTCCTGTCTGCAAGGCTGAGAAGCATCATGAGATCATAGAATAGTTAGGGTTGGAAAGGACCAACAAGCTTATCGTTTCACACTCCTCACAAGACTATTGAACAGCTCTGCTCAATGGAAGGAGATTTTAGAGGAAGTGTCACATAAACTCATAAGTGTAGCACAGCGGGTAATGTGTCTTACAAAGCATTTTAAGGACATGTGTTGCAAATGTCCGTTAGAGGAAGTACATACAAAGTATTCAGCATTATGTGAGATAGGTAATTTGAATTTATATATTTTTATGAGCCTTCTCAACACATTCATCAAAAAGAAGTGAGAAATGTGTACAAATCATTTTTCTCCCCTTCAGTTCACTCTGCCTTTTTAGTGTTTTGTAACATAACCAGCTGTTCCTGGAGTTAAGCATTGTAAGGCTTGTCTGTTTGTTCGTTTTTTTTCCCATGAAGCTGAAGAATCTTGAATCACGTGAGTACATATGAAAATACAGAATAAAATCAAGTGAAACCATAACATAGAATTTTGTTTCTTAACCTACTTGTGCTCACAGCTCTTTTGTTGTGCTACATTTGTATTTTAAGGTGTTACTATAGAAGTGCTGGTGTCCCTCACACATAAAGACTTTTTGTTCTTTGTTTTCATGACACCTAAACTGTAGTGGTGACTCCTAGCCATCTTATTAAAACAAATACACAGTTTAGATGTTTGTTAATGTTTTTTTAATGGGAAAAATGTGCAACTGAATTGAGACTGATAGGGACTTCAAACTTTGAAGTAAAATAAAAAGATGCATAAATTTTTATTTTTGTGAAATGAAATAAATAAACTTTTATTTTTGTGAAAGCGCATATTCAAGCAGTAGAGATTTACAACAGTGATCACAAAACAAAACATTTTATCTTATTCTTCTATATGGATTGTCTCTATTATTCATTTTTACTGAATGATCTTGCTTATATGATGAAAATGTTGGGAAAGAGCTTTTAATATTATTAATACATATTGTCACAGATTTAAAGGTTCTGTACTTGAAATGGTGAGTCAGGTGCAAAATATTTGTCCACACTGACACCAAGTATCTGCTCTGGAAGATAAGCAGGCAGTATTTCAGAACATCTACTCCTCTTGTCAATAGTTTTGTTTCTGAATTCTTTTTTGCCATGCAAACTTGTTCACAGCAGTTTCTTATAAAATTGGTTTGGATACTGCTCAATTCAGAGAAATGATATTTCACAACAATTCATAATTCTTTCATCTTCAGAACACAATGGATTTATTTGTGTTTAGATTGGGCTATTTTATTAATAATCCCTGACTCTAGCAAAGTTAGGATTTCTGTCACTGACTCTGAAATTTTCTTTTTTATGTATGTATATACACAGTTTTCATCTGTTCTACTTTTCAATAAATTGCCTAATTATTGGAAAGTTCCTACTTTCCATATTCCTTCTTTTGCATTTTTTTTCCATCATGCCAAATTCAATATACTCATGTTAATTCACCCATGTTTGTTCCCATCATGCTAATTCAGTATCAATATAGATTTAATTTATGATGCCATGAATGTTAGAATTGCAAATGTATGGCACTTCTTATAGGTAATAAAAAGTCATACTACTTATGATTTTTTTCCCTTTTGTTCCTTTTAATTTCCTCAATGTATCAATAGTCAGCAAAAAAATCAGAAACTATGAAAATGTCAAAAAGAAGTACGTAATTTTGAGGTTGCATTGCTGAATCAAACTATACCGTGTGAAAAATTTGAATAAACTTCTGACATTTTGCATAATCTCAGGAAAGTGTTCCAGTAGATATTGTTTTGCCTTTAATAATAGCTAAAACACAGTAACAAGACTGTAAAACTTGGATTACTTATCTCCAGAAGGAAAATGGTTACAGGGAACCTAAGTGAACTTCTGGAATTTACAGTGTTGGAGAGAGTGATAAGGGGCAATGGGTTTAAACTGAAACAGGGGAAGTTCAGGTTAGATATAATGAAGAAGTTCTCTACTGCGAGGGTGGTGAGGCACTGGCACAGGTTGCCCAGTAAAGCTGTGCCTGCCCCATCCCTGGCAGTGTTTAAGGCAAGGCTGGGCAGAGCCTTGGGTGATATGATCTAGTGTGACGCATTCCTGACCATTGCTAAGGGGCTTGGAACTAGCTAACTAGATGATCTTAAGATCCTGTTGTATTCCAACCTATTGTAACCTATTAACTATTGCATGATTCTATGATAAAACCCTCCATTTTATTTTGTACCACAAAAAAAAAAAAAAAAAAAAAAAAAAAGAAAAAGAAGCCAAAGGTCAACATATTAATTAGCGAAATAAGTAAGCCAAATTGTAACTGTGTAATTCACCACTGGGTTTCATTACCTCAAAAGATGACTTAGGGAAATTGCTCTGCTTAAATCCTTCCAGTGAGCTTGAACTAGGCCTGTTAAAAGCCTCACTGTGCGAAGTACAGTCACAATCTCACATCCTGGGAAAATTGTCATGGTTTAAGTAGTGTTTCGTTATGGTTACTTACCATTTGTGTCCAGGGACAAAGTGCCTCTGCTGTTACAGATGTCAGTGTAAAGCAGCGTTAGAGTTAGCCAAGAGAAAGATACAGCTCTTTTAGGCAGGCACTTAAGACTCTTGGCTGCTAAAAAATCAATACAGCACCTGGAAAATAATGAATGGCAGATAGCAATAATAAATGCTCTATTTTTAAATAAATATATGAAGAGTTTCAATGTAAGAGCAGCACCATGACAGTCTTGAAAATCTAAGTTGTTCAGCAATAAGATGCTCCAACAGGTACTTTGATAGGTTTGAACAGGCCTAAAGAAATCCATAATATACCCTCCTGTGGTTACCAAAGTGCTGTCTTTGAGATCTGTTAATACCAATCTCTGTCAGAGAGTCAGGGCCAGCTTCTATCTTCACTACAGATATTTGTTTAGGGTGCTCATACTTAGGAACACTGTATTGAGCTAGTTCCTATTCAAGCACAGTCCATCTCTGACAATGTATTGGATTTTTATTGTTTGTTTGTTTAGTGGGTTTTGAAGCATAATTTTGTAGAATAAAATTTGCCATTCTTGCTGCAAATTCTGTCATTATGGCAGTTCATGTAAAAAATCATATTTATAAGCTTAAGAAGCACAAAACACTGATAGGTAGGAGACTATTAGCATAAGAACTGATCTTATGAAAGGAAAACTGTAAAGAGTGGAAAGGTATGAAAGGCATAAATGCTAAAGCTTGCAATATTTGCAATGATAGTCTCTAAGAAAGCAAAGACACTTAAACACATGGTAACACTTTGAATGATTATTTTTTCTTTTCCAAACAAACAGAAGGATGTAACGATGGTTCATGTTTGGCATGGTATCCCCTGCCCTATGATTTTGTTGGCAAGCTGATTGCCGAGGCTGACATCGGTGGCAGGTCAGAACAACTGTGCTGAACCATGAGAGTCCACCCAGCAGTAGGAACACAGACATCTAGTTTAATTAGAGCAATAAAGTAGCAAACCACTCATTTTTCACAGAAAACCTTAGAGTATGTGACTTATAAGATCATTGTTGGGGTTTGTGTCATCATTCACAACTTGAAAGGCTGATGACCACTATGCTTTAGTGTGACATGCTATACTGCTGGGAACAGCGACTTAATTCCCTAAGAACATTTTAAGTATTGCTACAGAAACACACAAATAAAAAGGGAACCGCTGTCTTATGTTTACAAAAGGATTGCAAGGAAGTCTTTCTGGACATGCATATCTGAAGAAATCAAAGCAAGTAAACAGATAGCTCCCACACACACATACACTTCATTCTTCCCTTTTTTCTACCATTGCAATGCACTGATATCTAAGAGGAAGTGATTTTACAGAACCAAAAGGCACTTGAAACTTTAGGTAATCTTGTTCAGCCTAATTTCAAAACTGATTTTCTGAAGGCAGATAAGGGTCAAAGACAAAAAAAAAAGTTAAAAGGAGTTGCAATGTGGTTCTCATCACAGGAGCTATTTGTGGGCTGTAGCAAACTCCCTACTTCTCTCAAACTGTCCTCGGCCTTTTATTTTTTACCCTGACAAATGACTATCATCCCACACAGATGATTTTCTACTTACAGCACAGTTGTGGTGATGTGATATTTTGTTTTAGCTGGTATTTCCTAGGTACATGTTCACACAGTTAGAGAACCAGAGTAGACTTGTGAGGAAATATGAAATAAACCCATATCATATGACTCACATGAAAAGTTTACAGTCTTTGAAACAAAGAAAAGAAATACGGCAAATTATGGCTCCTGTATTAATATCTGCAACAGATAATAATACTTCTTTTACATTTAGAGGTCAGTGAAGTTAAAGTTGTAGCAACATTACACATACTACTGTCTAGAGAACTAGGTCACTGCTAGCAAAAAACTAATGCGCTGCTACATTTTGATGGCTGGCAGGAGTCATAACAGTTCCACTGCTGGTGTAATCAAGTTGCTTTGGTTGGGGCTTTTTTCAAAATTATTATGTAATATTCTTAGAAACATTTTAGTTTAAAATCTAATATCTTAAAACAATGAATAAGACTTATGTGTTTGCATCCATGATGCAGCCAAAGCTGTTTGTTTCTTGTGAATCAGAGTCACTGAGGAGGTCAGGACTCAGCAGCCAGTCCCCAGAGTACCTGCCATATTCTGGCAGGTCACCAGTCACCTGCAGAACACAAGGTGAGTGACAGTGATCCAGAGAAGGCTTGCCTATAATATAGCTTTCCTGAGTATTGCTGGATTAGGAAACTCTTTGTATGAACAGCATTATTTACACTACTAGCTCCAAATAATGTGGCTGGCACATAGCAAGGGAGGTAAAAGGCCAGTCTCAGGGGATGTTGGCAGGAAGTGTCCAGGTGGCACCAGCGAACAAGCAAATGCGTTCAATATGATATCTATCAAGGGTCTAACTTGAGACACAATGCAATCAGGTATATTAAAGAAGGACTTGAACTCTCATTTTCATTGGAAAGGATATGAATTGACTTACCCAAGCCATGAATTAATGAGACGGAGAAGAGGGAGAAGAAAAAGGGGGATTATAGATGTCAGCTATTCTCTTGTGATCTGATAAAACCAGTGTTTTCCATACAAAATACTGAGTTATATTGCCTTGGAAAAGAAGTGTGGTATATTACAATTGCATCTGCAGTCAGAATTAGACGAGACTTGAGTGTCATAGTGCACAAGTGTTATGGTCATGCAGCTGCAAAGTTGAAAAAAAATCAAGCATTCTAGCTGGTCATTGGTGGTGCAAGTGGTAGAGTTATGGCTAAGAAAACAAAAAGGCAGCTTAATTTATACCTGGACCGCAACACCTTTTGTCTCTGCCATCCTTGCAGTGAACTGGTGCATTGATTCAAGTTAGTGGCTGCTGCTTTTTGCATCCTTAGTGTATTATTGTACATTGTGTATTTTATACACGAAGCTAAGAAAGCTGCAATTACTCATCTGACAGACACGAAAATTACATTAGCATTCCTTCCCTACAAATCCTCAATCTCTGTCCTCTGGGTTTTTTTACTAGGAAAGCCAATGTTTTACTAACAAAGGCATTTTGAGGTTACAGGCCAATGATTTAACTGTCTTCAAATCACTCCCATGGTGATCTGCATGACTAGCTTACCCGTTCATGTGAGACAGCTTAGAACTGTACGTTACATTTTAATGAAACACCTCTAACTTGATATTTGACCTCAAATTGATGATATACTGCTTCTGTGGGAATAAAGTCAAGTGTCATCTGAAGCTTTATCTTCATTCTTGATAAAAGCTGCAGGTAAATAGACGTATTTTCAAATTGCCATGGAGTACCGTGAATGTCACTATCCTTAAACACTCACAGCTTCCAGGGTGTTCACAGAAGAAAAATCTTTGTACAACTAAATGAAACTGAAATAATTTATGGCTCAGCATCTCTTTCTGCATCCTGTGACTGCGCATAGAGATAGGGATGGAGTTGTAGCAAATGCAGAAACCAGGAAAAACCTTTGTTTTGCCTGATATGAGTGCATGTAGAGACTTCACAGTTTGCATTTAAAGATCAAACTAAGGGAGGAGTACACTGTGCCTCTATTCTGCTGGTCTAAGAAAGAAAATTTATCTTTAAATTTCCCTTGATTTTTCATTTGTATGAGAAGAGTAGTCTCTGAAGTAGTAACTCGATTTAACTACAGCTTGAATTGATGGCGGCCTCAGATACATGTTCAAAAAATGGATACATGCAGCCAAAATAAAGGTAGGCATTCAAGAGCACTACTGGGTTTTTAACTTGTTCTTGCTAGTAATTAAGTTATGGGGATACAATGAAGCTACTATTTAAAAATATCAAAGAAAGAAAGCACACTGCCTATGTATGTACCTAGTAGGGCTCCTTAATGTGGTATCTGTCTGCATTTAAACACAGAAGGAAGTTATCATCATTATTAAGAACTGGAAAAACTAGGAAAATACCTCATAGCTAATAATTTTAAGAGATACTTTTAGCACTGCTTTTGACTGGGAATCATAGAACCATAGAATGGCCAATGTGTACAAAATGAGGCTTCTGCAGGGTACATACTCTTGAAATTATTTGTAAAATACATTGTGTAAATTTATTTTGGTCAGTTTGAGAGAAATACGAGGTTTTACAACTGGGTATGAGTCAGTTGTTGTTGCTTCTATTTCTTTATTGGTTTGGAATTATTTTAACATTGAAATTCTCAGAACCAGTTCCAAGAAGATCTATATTAAAATGTGAAAATATGACCCATCATTTTGGTAAAATGTCCAGGGATTAATTTTTGACTAATGTCAATAGCACAAAAATATAGGTGGTTTCCTGAAGTTTAACATCTAACCATTGAAATATAACTGAGTTACCTAACTTGTTTGGGCTGTTAACCTAATAGAATGACTTTAAACTAACCTATTAGAAGAAGCTTGTTAGTATGACATGCATGCAGCCTTTTGATCTGTCTTCTGCAGTCTCTGTAACTCCCAGAACACAGTTACTAATTTTTTTGCAATATCTCTAAAAACAACATAGAAAAGGATTAGAAAGAGCAAACAGGTAGCAAAGGGAGCAACAGTCATCAGCAAATGTGACTCACCATACGAGGGTGACAGTATCTAAAGTTTGAAAGAAGAAACACAACTGAAGGCTAAGTCTTAGAATTCTTTACTGAATTCTGCAGTCCTTTCTTCAGACCTGGAGTAACTTTCATAATCAGGTATGTAATCTACAAACCAGTTACTAGTGTTTCCTGAAGTCTCAGGATTTTATTTCCCTGGCCAAACCAGAGGTGAGGCTTAGAGGACTGTTGCAGTATTAGGGCATTGAAAAAATTACCTATAGAGACCTTAAAATGTGTTTTACAATATCATATAATTAGATATTTTGAAATGAATTCTGATTCAGACAAAAGTTATTCCAGAATCTAAGATGCAGACATTTTTTCTTAGTCTCATGGCCTCAAAAATCCTAGACTAACCGTTTACAGCTCTTAGATAGTTACCTTTCTCCCTGTCCCTTTATATCTTTGATATACAGCTTATTTGTTCCCTGTTCCCAAATTTGTTCTCAGTTTAAGTCTTGAATCTCAGTTTCTCCTAAAACACTAATTGCTGCTTGTCCGCATCCCAGTTTCTGTTTATTACAAGCTCTGTTCTCTATTTTCCCTCTTACTAGTTAGCCTGGGGTTTTTTCCTCCCTAATATCAACTCTTACTTCTGGTCTCTCCACACCACATCCTACCTGCAGTTGCAGGTCTTCTAAAAAAGAACCTTTTGTTTCTAAAATTGATTTAATATCACCCTGTTAAAACAAGTGATAGAGAAACTTGAAAAATGGGTGGGCTTATACTCCATTTGTGGTTCAGCGCCCAAACACCACACAGAACAGCAGTGAAAAACTCTAAGAAGTTTTTCCTGAGCATGAAAAACTTTCAAAAATACATATGTCTTTGCCATGATGTGGACATTTTTAGGGGCTAGTAGAATATACGTGTCTTGGACAAGTAGCTTATCTTCATCATTTCACAATTCTGCTCCAAAGCCCTGAGGAGGTTGAGCTTTCAGGAAAGGGAATGGATTAACATGGGAGAAACATAATGTATTTCTCACAGAAACTTGAATCATTTCCCGAGGCATTCAGAAACCTGCTATGGAAATGTCTTTTCAAAAGGTTAGGTAAGATTCTTAAGACATGAAAGTGGTGTTTTTTGTCGGGTAGTATCAGATGACCTTAAAAAGAAGAGATGACACTAGCTTCACCTACAGTTAGTCAGTGGAAGGTTTTAATTATGAACTCACTTGTCATAATTTGTCTTTAACAGAATGCTGCAGTGGAATTATTACCCCAGTATTTGTGGTAAACTGCTGATACATGATTGTCTTTCTTTGAAACTATCATCTCCCTCTACACGTGCATAAAAACCCATGCTAGCTAGGAAATGCAAGATAAAACATCTATGAAGCAGATTTTATGCTCCCTTCTCTTAAATTGTCCTTTGTTCTATCATTAACTACACCACATGAACTCAATGTTATATAACCTCATAAAAATGCAAGAAATAACACATATCATCCATGTATAAGTGGTGGCAAACATCAGTTAAATCTCTGTTTAATGGATGCTCAAATCGTGCTAGCTGTTTGGAATCTGGTCTGTATTACATCATTTACTTAGTGACAATAAATTAAGTTGGCTACAAGGTGACATTTTTAAAGGTTTATTAGATCATTCTTCAGGTACATATTTCAGTTTGGTCTTAAATAACTCAAATTAATGCTCATCAGGCTAGTGAAACACATAGGTTTTCCTCATTGGCCAATT
>WYDI02011165.1:26700-41987 GCA_009867235.2 Psittacus erithacus
TTCAGTTTGGTCTTAAATAACTCAAATTAATGCTCATCAGGCTAGTGAAACACATAGGTTTTCCTCATTGGCCAATTTCCAGTTTTATATTCCCTTCTTTCTTTGAATCTTCTGAAATATGTCTCAGATTGAGAGAAAGATTTTTATGATAGGATGCCAAGAGTAACTATGAAAGGAGACAATAGACTGTTTTTCATATGGCTATTGAAGAGAAAGGGCAAGGGTCTTGTTATTTCCATGCAAAATGTTTGCCAAGGAGCAATGAGGTTAAGATTAAAAATTGACCTAGCTAGTGCTGTTGGAAATCATCTTAACCGCAATGAAATATTTCAAGTTTCAATTACTTTTACTGAGAGATATAATGCATAATTATGGGTATGCTGTCAGCTGAATATGACAACATTCCAAGAACCTGATGCAGGTGCAGGGAGTGACACATTCATGACAGCAAAGACTATAATGTGGCCAGTAGGTTTGATTTGTGTAATAGATGGCATTTACAAGGATAAACTGGAATCTGGGCGAAATATCTCAGACAAAATAATTTAGGGGAAAAGATAAGTTTAAGAGCTTTGAGAAGTATCTAGAAAAAAAAAAAAAGAAAAGCACACAGACATGTCTCTATGTTACATTAATGAGCTCCATGATTTGTTGGTGAAATTGCACATGGAGACTTGTCTGCATAAAATGGTTATTATCTTTTTAATTGTTGTCAAAGATAGGAAAAAAATTCACAGATTATGTGAGGAATGGAATTAAGGAGAAAAAACTCTTTTGATTATTATGTTTTACTTTGCTAAGAAAGATATTAATGACTGAGTCACCAAGAATATTGTCCTCTTGTTTTGAAAGGCTAGAGGAGACCACTTCCTATAACTGATTTTTTATGGCCTTTGTACTTCAAAAAGAGTTTAAAAATATACCACACAAATGAATTGGATAAACGCACTTAAACCAATCTATCTGTAGAGAGGCTAGAAAAGAACCACAGGAGGCAGACCAGCAACATCCTAATGTCTAGTGGCAGTTGCGCAAGTCTTTTCAGTGTCTGAAGTTGCTCGTTATGGCTGAATCAGAAGTGGTGACAAGAAGCCTCAAAAGGCATACAGCAGCACATCCAGTCAGAGGGATGGCTGAGTGAATTTGTCTATGTCTGCTGTGGGAGGAAACTCCTCCTATCCACAAATGAGTTATATTGAACTTTTCCTCCACTTTGAGATAGACTTTGTCTCAGGACTACAGAATGCATCTCCATGTCTCAAATTTTCAGGGGCTTCTGAAAGGCACTCTACCTGCTTAAATTCCTTACTGTACAGAGATTGTCCTTGAATTGCAAAAAGCTAATGGTTGGTTGTATAGCTGCTGGTTTGGAAACAGACATCAGGAGTGTTATTTTGTTCAGGATATTGCTCACAGCTCGTTCAAATAAAGAGGAATTTCACTAGAAAAGTGACCTAGAAGATACATAAATGAAACACACAACTTTTGCCGGAAATTTTTCCTGAAAATAAGTTTATGTGTGCTAAGTAGTAAAGGGAATTACCCATCTCCCCCCCAAATAGAGAACTATGCAAATGTTTCAGGTCTCTGCCCAAAAGAAAGAAAAGGTAAATGTTTAGAGGGATAGCAAAGCAGAGAGAACAGAAGAAAGAATGCAAAGGAAGAGAGGGCACAAACAGATACATGAGGGAAAGAAAGATAAATATAAAAGAAGATAAGGAAAAGATTTATGGACATTGCAAGGGCAAGGAGTAACATAGGCTTGAGACAGGGTAATAACAATATGTCTGGGTAAATAATGCATGATATCCAATCAAACGAAAAAGAATGACTGAAAGAGTTAAAGGTGCATGAATAGGAAATTAAGAATTTCTTGGCTTAGTGTCAGTGCAACATGCCTGAAACATGGTAAAACCCCCTAAGATTAATCACTCTTAAGCAGCAGTAATATGCCTATCATACTTCATGTGATGATAATGAAAATTTCAAGTGATAAAGTTGATTTGTATATTTGTTTTCCTGAACTGGCAGCCAATTCAGGTTTTCTAACTTTTGGCACAACTCAGCTGACTTATCTTCTCTGATTATATGCACTGCGTGCTAAAATGAAAGTATCCCTACCCTGAAAACATGCAAAAAAGGGCATGTTTTTTCAGTTATAACATATGTCCTCATATAGCTGTCGACATTTATTTACTTCAGTAAATATACTTAATAATTCACAAAAGTAAAAGGAAAAAAAACCAAAACAGTACAGTATTTAAAAAAATATTTGATATCCTCTTTTTATCATGATGAATTGGTTTATTTTCAAAAATACAGGGTTGATTTCTAATCGACATTAATTGCACATTATTTGTGGGCTTATTCTACTTTCTCAAAGTATACTTCAGTCAGCTTTGTCTTTCATAGTGTATTTATGGCACACTACTAATATATTTGTAATTAATAGTCTGTGCACATGTAAGACCAACATGGAGAATATTTGGCTTCTATAAAATAAGCCAATGTAATATTAATTTAAATAACAGCTAATTCCCCTAGTCTTTCAAAGTTTAATAATGCAGAAATGAGGGACCTCCCTACATTCTTTGTTGCTTTTACACTTCAAGGCAAAGAGACTCTTGAAGATACTTTTTTCCTTTAAGTGGCCTGTCTTGCCCAGTCACACCTGATCTGCTCTCCTGAGAAGTCTAGATTTTTCTTAGTAACATTAATGTCATTCTGTCAGTATCTATTACAATAATTTAATTTCTCTTTCAACAAAACTACTCAAAAAAAAACCCAGCCAGATGTGGGAAGTCAACTATGTATATAATGTCCTACATTAGAAGCTTTTCAAACTACACATAGCTAAATGCTTGGATAACACTTCCTCTGGAGCAAAATTTCTACTCCCAAGAAAACTACAATGAATAAAACTGAGCTACCTACGAATATTCCAGTATTAGGTGGTTCTGGGTTAAGAAATTTAAATATTTATGTGCAGAATTAAACAAACAGTCAGGTTGGAAGGGACCCCAGAAGGTGTCTTCTCCAAACTCCTGTCCAAAGCAGGCTCAAATTGAATTGAAGCTCAGGATGTTGTCAGTCAAGTCTTGAAAATTTCCAGAAACAGAGTCTGCACAAAGTATCAGCAGGGAAAATATCTTCCTGAAGGATTTTTTTTTTTTCCTTATAATCTTTCAGAATTTCCCATTTCAATTTATGACCAGTGTCTGACATTGTCCTACCATGCACCACTGTGAAGAACTCCATCTCTTTGGTGAACTCCCTGTTAAGAGCTGAAAGGATGGCCAGTACGCTCTCCTGCAGCAGTCTCTTCAGTCTAGCAAGCCTTTCTGCACTGAACAAGTACTGCAGCCCTGACTGTCTTGGTGGCTCTCTGTTGAACTTACTTCAGTTTATTGGTATCTTTATATAGAGTGGAGTGAACACAAAACTGAATGTGGTATTCCACATTAAAGAGGAATAATAGTATTCCTTGATCTGCTGGCTGTGCTCCTCTTAATACAGCCCAGGCTGTTGTTGGCTGTCTTTGTGAATGCTGCGCAGCTAATTCATGTCTAGCTTCCTGTTCACAAGGACCCCCTTGTGCCTTTTCAGACTCTACCCAGTCCCTGGCCTGTACCATTGTAGAGTTTTATACAGTCCCATGTGCAGGAGTTTGCATTTGTCCTGGCTGAATTTTATAAAGTTCCTGTTGGCCCATTCTTCCAGCTTACCAAAGTCCCCCTAGCTCTGTTCTTGGAGCATGTAATCTATTACCCCCATCTTGGAATTGTCAACCAACTTTATGGTGGCACACACCTTCGCCTCTTCTACATCACTAGCAAAGGTATTAAACAGAACATGCCCCAGGAGTGACCCTTGAGGAACTCCAGATTTAATGAGCCTCCAGTTGAAGGACTAGTGTTTAATCCGTTACACTTTGAGAACAATAAAATTTTTATCTCGAGAACATGTTATTAGGTTTGTATTTGTGAAAAACAAAACAAAACACAAACAAACGTCAACAAAACCAAACAAAAAAGACAAAAAAAGTAAAACTGAAAATTATTTGTGGATTAACTGTGTTTTGGAGAGGATACCAGCTGCACAGTACTAGTAAATCATGTGAAAGAAATACAATATAATGAATTTAATGTTATGAGCAAAATGAAGATAGTGCATGACTTCAAATATCCAGTCTCAAGACAGAAATAATTTTATTCCTTGTTGCACTTCCCTGATAAAATGTAATATTTCATTACTACTTTATCTACAATTTTACAGGAACAATTCTATTAAGATTGAAGATTTAGAAGTTGGACAGCAGTTTGGGGGATGAAAGGATAATGTGCTTTTAATGAGTTTTGCTTACCTAGGAGGAAATCTTACAGATACATAAAGAAAACTACAAAATGTAGGAAATCCAGATGTGACATCAAAATATCCAGCTTTGTTCAAGTATAAGCCAGATGTGCCTAAAAAGCCAGTGGCCAAGTACACTTTGATTTACCTGTGTTTTGTGGTTTCACTCATAGCACATGTATTTATTTGGTTACCAAGATTAAAGGGTCGTCATGTGAATAGAAAAACAGTACTCTCTACCGTTGAGACTACTCCAGTCTCACACAATAGTCTTGCACAATATCAAGGCTTAGATCCAGAAGCTGAGTTGTTTTCTGAAGATCCCAGTTTTCAACTTTATAGAAAAAATGGGCAAAAAAAACCCCACTTATGCTTCCAATCTGTGTAGTGGCACAAAAAAAAAAAAAAAACAAAACTAAAATAATGACTAGGTGGTACTTTATAATCTCAGAAATAACCATGCAAAACAAAAAAAGAGACTGCAACACACCTTTTGAAAATTTTATTTATCTTTTTAACACATGAGATTTTTAAGCCAGGATTTTGATTATTTTGAGGCTTCACTTGTGATTTTCAGTGTTTATTGTTGTCAATTTTTGTGAAATAATTGAAGATGGTAAAAGAAAACACGGATATAAAGTCAAATTTAAATATAGATTAACTTAACAACACCACTGTCAAAATCTAGAGATGGCTGAGTAAGTTCCGATGTACCTGAACTTTGTTCCACATATCAAACATGAAATTAAGCTTTTGTGGAGGAATTATATTACAATATTTGGTTGTCTTTTTTATTATTAAATTCATATTTATTTACATTTTCCAGTAAGAGCCAGGTCAGAAGAAGTATTGCCAAAATGCATAAAAGTATAGGTTCTTATGGTATTTTTGGCTTCATTTGTCCTATTTTGCCGCTTTAGATTGACTGTAATGGATTTATGTTTCTGTCCTTTAACATTTCTGTGGTTTTACTCCCAATTTGCAATTCTTCTACAGATGCATTTTGGAGCACTTGTACTCTCTCAGGATTTGTCCATTTCTGATTGGCTTACTTGCCACAGTATCTCACATTGCATATGGCATGAACATACAATAAATATTAATTCATTATAAAAATATACACAGGGGGAAAAAAATCATTTTTGCCATGGTTTCCTGACTTCTCTATCCTGTGTCCTCTTCATGACTCTCACCTCCTCAGCAGCTTGGATCTGATGAAGCACTTTCACAGAAGTATTCCTTTTAAATCCCAGCTGTTTATTTTGGCACATTGCAGAAACAGGAATCTGGTTCTTAGGAAAGGAAAGACTAACCACATCACAGAATCGATCAGAAGGACAGCCAGCTGCACTGTGAGGCAGGCCTGTAAGCAAATCCCCAGGCTTGCCTCCACTTGTGAACACAATTTACCTGAAAACTCTCTTGGAGGTAAGGTTAAGGAAAAGCATTAAGAACCGAAGAAAAAGAGCAAAAGGAAGAATAACTTCTTATAAATTATATACTGATGATTTTATGAAAGACTGAGAAAGGATACTTTTAGAAAGTTCTGTACTTTAAGTGAGCGCAACTCAAAATCAAAAGACTTCCCAGTCTGGTCTATGCTGAAGCATCTCAGTAGGTCAGCATACTAGGTTCTGTATTTTTCATATAAAAGAGAAGAAATTCTATTTTTTGTTAATTTGATAGTATACTTTAGACTTTCAAGACAGAATGAAAGGGAAGAAGGAAGTGGAAGTGTTGGTAATTTTGTTCTTTCAAATTCTCCACATTTTCAGTTTATAGCATATAAGGGTGGTAATAGATCATATATGTATATATATACATACACACAGACACAAAGTACTACTTACGCTGACTGGAAAGAAATAAATGGGTAAAAAAAAAAAAAAGAATGCTTTTTTGAAGCACTCCTGAGAGTAACCTGGATCTTGTAAGTTATTCACATGTTAATTTTGATGCAAAGGCCTTTGCTGCAAAATTGCAAGTGACTCAGACCCCTTACAACATATGACATCAATCCAATTATCCAGTTTGGGGTATGACCAACAATACCATGAGGCAAGCATTAGAAGTATCTTCATAGAAATAAAATTGATCTTGAAACCCAATTTAAGGTTAATTTTTCATTTTTTTGCTTCAGCTACTCCAGCTGTACTGCTGTATTTAAATAAAATTATCCCAGGTAGACAGAAGTATTTGATTCAGTGCCTTTTCCGCAGTCTGCTGTATTCCTTTATTTACCTCCCACTACATGTTATACTTGCCAGGGCAAACAAGGAAATGGTGTAATCATAGAAGTTTGCTACTCCGTTTGCAAACAATTCCTGGGGTACAGTCTGGAAACTTGTTTTGTTCTCTTACAGATCTGATCTTTTCATAAAGATCAATGTCATTCATTTAGGTCTTGATAACTCCATTTCCGATTGCCCCTGTGCAATGATAACCTAAAAGAGAGACATGCAAATCATTACCTGACACAATTTGCCACCTTGAGTAAAGTGTCGGATGTTTAATGCACTCAACTCAGACATGCAATCTAAAAAGAAGCTCTAAACTTGAGTAGACAATTGCAGTCTTGGCATTTGGATACAGTTAACCAAAACAACTCAGGGATGCATTCTGGCAAGTGAGAGATTTTGTCTGGGAGCTGCACTAAACACTCATTTTTCTGGATTCTATTACTTTTAAATAGTGAAACTGCTTCATAGTTTATTTAGGAATTTGTGTTATGCTCGTACAACATGTGTTCATACTAAAGTTGAGGCAGCAGTATTGCATTTCATTTTAATAGCCAACTGTTTTTCTAAGTCTTAACATACATGGCATACTCACACAGCTATTCATTGCCCTGCTGCTCTGCTTCTCAGTAAGGGAGACTGGTTCTCCGAGACTCTGGACATTATCTGTTTTTATGACATACAAGGAAGAATCTTTTGACAGTTTTGTGCCCAGAGGGATCCTGACTTTACAGCCTTGAAGATGCTATTACTCAGCTAGCTGTGTCATGCATTGCCACAAATGCAACAAAAACAAATACCCTTCCTGTTATGGACAATGGCTGACATAAGAAGCACTTTGCAGAGATTCTAATTAGGTAAAACTAAAAAGAACATTTTCTGACCTTGCCTTTGTCAAACCTATGAAGATATCTATATGAGATTAAGGCTTTTTATCATTGAGCTTTTTTACTTCTGAAATTGATTTTTTTATTTATATCAATATTCTTGCGTGACTCCACTGTGACTGGAGATTTATGTCAAATTCAGACCTTTAGCTGAATTAATTTAAGAAACAGATGTCAAAGTAATCTTTAACAGCCTCATAAAGTGCTGCTTAAGTGAGGTGAGTAGGCAGCAATGAGTAGGGAATGTTGTCAGAGGTGGGGGAAGAGAAACATTGCTAGCCTGTTATTCCAGCTTCTGAAAGAGGGTTGGAAGCATGCAAATCAGGGTTTTGGGGACCAGACATGGAAATATTGCCATTTATTACTGACAGGGTGTTAAAAGAACAAAAGCATATCTTATTTTATTTAAATCTGATATCCAGTCAGCAGGATCATTAAAGTTCTTGTGAACTGTGACATTTTGCATCTGAGAGGTACCGATGTGTGTGGTATCTAGCACCAAGCGCTCAAACTTCTTAAGACGTGGAGCACTTCCAGGAAAACAGCATAAGGTGAGCCTAGCCAATGGAAGAATCATGCTTCCCAGCTCAACTGTCTCAAAAGATCTGAGGTACAAACAAGGTTACTAGAGATGAGTAAATACCTCATGAAGGCATTCTAACTTCCTCAGAAATATGATTCAAAGGACTGTGTTAATGGTTTAACTGCAGCTCTGTTTGGTAGTCATCCTACATGGTGATGCATTAAGTAAATTATATACATATATGCCATACATAATTAAACAAAGGGTATGTAGACTAGAAAGTCTGTTTCCTGTGCTCTAAAATGATAACAAAACTCTGTCTCATATTCTAAAATGTTTACCTACTTAAACACTCTACTGATTTTTGGTTGCCCAAGCTTGCTGCCACTCCGAGAGAGACAGGCATTTACAGGTCTGGTTGTCAGGAACAGGAAAATAACAAATGGATACACACATTCACATGCATGCACACACATCCATGACACAAAAAAAAACATGCATATATTATTCCTGAGAATCTTTACTGTGGTCATAGGAATCTTTGCTTAGCCATGAAGTTTGTAAGTCTTAGATTTTGCAGGAAACAGAGGGTTAGAGGAAGAAGATAAAGTCAATGCTGCCTAGTTACAAAGCTGAAAATTCCAATGTAAAAATGGAACATGACTGATAGCTGGAGAGATAGAGGTTTTATTTTGCTGTGCTCCTGACTCTAATCAGGAATAACTCAAAAAACACTCATTTGCATATATCCCTTCTCCAGCCTCTCTTTCCTAATTTGAAGTCTTCTTTCAATTAGCAACAGAGACTAATTTTATTTCCATGGTTTTCCTATGGTAACAAAATGTCTACTTCCAGGCCTACAACTTTAAAAAAAAAGTAATGTGACTCAAATGATAAATCTCAAATTTTACTGCCATGAAATATTCAACAATAAACATCAGACCACATACCTACCTACTTTCTTGCTTAGTTTTCTGTGAGACTTTTTAAGTCCAAACTTATTTGGAATGAGTAAGTGGTAAACTAGGAACTGTATATTCCATGTAGGACTATGGTCTGGAAGTAGTAGTATTTCTAACTCTGAGGACCAATGTAGTCCAAAAATAATGTTCTGTAAAATTAACAAAAAACTTTCACTTGCTTCTGATGTTAACAACTAAACCAACTATACAAGCTATTGGTGAAATTAAGTTGTTGTCAGGTATGTTAACTATTGCCCTTGTCTGTAAAATCTGTGTATGTATTCAGCTGCTGCTTATCTTCTTGTTTCTAAATTTTAAGGAACTTTGGGTCTCCTTTTCAATTTTACTTTTAACAGCACCTAGCACAAAGGGGCCTAAGTCCATAACTAGGGTTCGTGGGCACCTTGATAATTCAAGTGGTAGTAATAATAATAGGTTACATTTTTCAATGTTGGTGAAAAAATAGCTAACATAAGGGAAGCATATGTGTTCCAGGCAGCAGCAGAATGTTTAATAAATAGATATTATAAATCCCAGAAGCAATCAATTTATGAGAAATGTTTGCACATGAGCAGTGCTGCCATGCCACTGAAAAGTAACACAGTGATTCAGTATGCACACATATCTGCAGTGGACAAATGCATACAGATTTATTCCGTGCTGTACAGGCATTTTTACACAAATGTTCTTAATTGCTAACAAAAATAACATCGTCTACTGTAGCTGGATTTTGTTTAACTAAGTTCCTCATGTCAGTAACACATTTGCAGCACCAGACCTCATCCAAGTTCTCTCCTTGTCGATTTTTGATCCTTGAAATTTATTCTGACAATGCTCCTACCCTAAGTACTTTCTTTTGCAGAAAACAAAGTAATCAGATTTCATGAGAGCTGAGTTATTGCACACTTGTATGTAGCTCTTGGAGGAAGGTCCTAAAGGAAATAGAAGTCTGTAACCTGCTCCAAATTCCCTTAAGGGCCCCTAGTTCTTTGATTTAATCTTGAAAGAGTAAAGACTTCTAGCCATTCTTGAGACGCAAATAGGCTGTGGCATCAAATTCACTTCAAGGAAGTACACTGTAACTTTGTTCTGATCTCTGGTATAACTAAACACATTTTTCTCCCACCTTTTATAAGCTTCCTCCCATATCACCAGTACCAAAAATTTAATTTAACAGAAGTGATAGCTGATACTTTTTAGAAATTGGAGGAATAATCTAAATGAAATACTACACTCTCAATGAGGCATTTTGTTCTTAACCTGCCTATGTCTGAGATTTACTTTTAATGGCTAAAATGGAAGAAACCTGTTGGTTACTTGGTCTGCGTGGTAATTTTCATTTATTGATTAAATAGAACATGTTTCCTAGATATAATGAAAAATTCTATTTTGCTTTTAAAACAAACACCCCCTCCTTGCAAATTCCCAAGAGCAAAATGCTGGCATTTTTTCATTATGCAGACAGAAGTTACATAAAATTCAGGCCACATTTTTTTCTGAAAAACGTGAACCAATAATTTTTTATTTTAGGAACAGTTCTTCAGCATTTGTGTGTTATGTAAGTTTCATATATCCTTAAAAACTGTTCCCTGGAGATTACTCATGGGATGGCATTTTTCAATAGTTCCCAGGGTTGCCTAGTTAGAGGGAAAGACTGTTTTTTCCTCCTACCCCCAGGCTGTGTAGATAGGAGCCTTAAACGGGACACACCTAGATTATAATACTCATGAAATATGCTTGAGATGTATGTTTGCATGTATGCATGTAGGTATGTTTTCCAGAAGACTCAGCTTATACACAAGACCAAGTTTCACATACAAAGTTTTTTTTTACTTCAGGCAACATCATTCTGATAAAGGTGTCAAATTAAAACATTATGTCATGCTCCGCACTACTAAAAGCATTCCTGCTATCCTCAGTACTCACGCTTGGTAACCTCTCAGTGAAGAGAGCTAGAGATGGTTTCCCTTCTCTGCAGAAAACTCACATTAAAATGATTTAATGAAGTGCTTTTCTGAGCATGAACTTAAGAAGATGAAAGACGAGCTAGGGAGAGGACAGATTCATGTTCTAACATCTACCAGGTAGTTAAAGGTTTTCCTTAAACGAAATGTCTATAACCTGGATGCCATTAAGTATCAATTGGTTTTAAAACAGGGAAAGATATTTCTATGTATGCTCTTATTCTCTCATTTTTATTCTTCTCTTTCAGGATGTTTCCACTTATACAGATATACACTTTCACCATCTTGTTACCTGTATATTCTCGCATTCAGTTGTTTCAAGCCAGCCTGATCCTATTTGTGGACTGCTTGCGAGTGGTTTGCTTCAGATGTTGTAAGTAATTGTGGGTTTATCTAGGCCATGCGGCATAAGACTATTCCCTAAGTAGGTAATGCCTGGGTCACTACAGAGTATGACAGGGAAGCTGAAAATGCCATTGTGGAAGAAATACAGCAAGGTAAGAGAATGACGGTTTCTTCGCACACACCTACTCGTCTTTAGAATATTCTTTTTTTTTTTTGACATTTTTGATGTGCTCAGCTATAACCACAAAACTTGGCTGTTATGCTCACAAAAAGAATGTTTGCGGCTACCTGTGGTAGATACAGATATCTTTCTGAAGATGTGTTCTTTGTGTACTTTGGAATACCTAAGACCATGTTTATGTTATTATTAGGCCAAGAGCTATATGGTCTGATGTAAAGTCCATCAAAATTAGTAGTTTACTATTTAATTTTAGTGACCTTTGATTGAGGGTCCCAGGATCCCTTGAACTCCAGGAGCCACAAATCATTCCAGAAAGTTGGTTTTTAACAAAGTACATACATTTAAGATTTTAGCCTTTGGAGTCTCAGAAGTAAAGCCTGAAACATTGATTCATACAGGTGGCTTCTGCGGAGAATACAGGAATGTACTGGAAAATTGCTGTCTAGTTTTCTGGAGACATGGTGGTTCAGTACTGAAGCTGTACCATATCCATTTTGCAAAATGGGACAGATGGGGAGGACGGAGGGGTAGTATATGTGATTTCCAAGAAGGGGCATGAGAAAGTTTGCGACTTCAGGACACAATTTAAATCTGCATGTACTCAGAAGGAGCTATCTATTAGTAAATGGCACATTGGAAAAGACTAGAGGATGAACTATCAATTTCTTATTCTGAGAGTTTCATTTGTGTGAATACAGTGAAGAAATTAGCAATTTAGTGTCTGAAATAAGGGCACTTGTTGAAGCTTTGTATATCATCTTGTTTAAAGGCACGACTGAAATTCCAGTGAAGTTGTGAGATTCTTACTTTGGTTTGCTTGGAGCGTTAAGGAGCATTCTATTTTCAGTTGGACATTCCCAGCTGTTAAATTTGTCAGAACGGAAATTACTCCTATTGCTCTGTGGCAAACATTTAGTAGATTTATCACTGACTCATCAGATCTCCTCTGGGGTTTTTTTGGGTTTGTTGTTTTTTTTTTTTTAAACCACATTGATAGGTTGTTTTTTTTTCTAAATTGGAAGACAAAAAATATTCAAGGTCCAGCAGGTTGGACAATCCTTGATGTTTACATTTATTTTAACTGACAGTGTCATTAAGGGCAAGGTTATGAATAATTCAGAAGGCAAAGCTGTTCATCTTGTTACTAAAATACCCAGGAAGTGTTTTTTTTAAATCACTGCTTCCTTCTGCAAAGGTGGGATAAAAAAAAAAAAAAGGAGAAATGTTTTTAATGGATGGAAAAATTGGCATGCCTTACTCAGTTTTTATTATGAACATATGTTGCAAGTAAAAGTAAGACAGAAAAGTGCCATGCATCTTCTATTTCTTTATATAAAAGGTACTTCTTTCCAAACCAATACTTTTCCTGGTTAAGGGAAATAATCTGCAAGTAAACTATCAGAAAACACATGCATATTATCACTGCACAGTGCCAGGAGTTGCTTAACCTGGATGATTTTCAATTTTTTCAGAGTACGTACATCAAACAATTTTACAAAAAGCTGTTTTTAAATCATTCCTAACAGAAACCCCTAAATGCAGTGTACATTTGGATCGACATACCTAATGCATGTTTACATGTGCAATGTAACACCAGTGCTTAATCGAATGTGGTTTATAAAAGATCTTTACAAGGGCATATAATTCTAAGACAAGGGAGAATGGCTTTAAACTAGAAGAGGGTAGATTTAGATGAGATATAGGGAGAAATTTTTTACTGTAATGATGGTGAGGCAGTGGAACAGGTTGCACAGAGAAGCTGCAGCTGCCCCATCCCTGTCAGTGTTCAAGGCCAGGCTGGACAAGGCTTTGAGCAGCATGGTCTAGTTGAATGTTTCCTTGCTCATGGCAGGGAACGTAGAACTAAACAATTATTAACATTTCTTCCAATGAGAACCATTCTAGGATTCTATGATTCTGTCTTCAGAATTTCCACATCCATAGATACTTGGTTAAAAACAGGTGTATGAGTTTGCTTCTTCTGAAGTCTTTGCATATAATGTGCATGTAACAGAAGCACATTACTTTCCGCTTTGTTTTATTTATATATGTATATAAATAAGACTATATATTTGCTTCATGTATCTCATATATACATATATGGAAGATTATCTATAATAATCCTCTGTCAGTTGCTGAGAACCTTACATTCCTTGTACTTTACAAGAATACTTTGCTATCTTTATGTATCTTTATGTCTCTTTCCATCTCTTTAGGTGTCCAAGTGACAGATTTCTGAATTTGCTTAAGCAAGAGTAGCCCTAGCAATGAAATCAAAGAGTGTTTTTTCAGTATTCAAAGTAATTTGGGTCATAACGCTGGTTGGTCACAGCTCAAATTGACCATAAACCCAGGAACCCAGAAATCATAGAATCATAGAGTAGTTAGGATTGGAAAGGACCTTAAGATCATCTAGTTCCAATCCCCCTGCCATGGAATCATGGCAAATGAAGATATAGCAATCTGTAGTAAAACCAATAAAACCTGTAAATTTTATATTGTTTAAAACAGCTTATTTTAAAACATTTTACCACTACTATGATCAAACTCACAAAAATCTTTTTTATCTCAGCTCACTGAATAGAAAAGATGAAACAGAAAAGGCGAGCAGATATGCCAAAGGTCAAAGAGTAAAATTTGCCATCTGACATGCCTAATACCATCCTAAAACAAATTAGAAGTTCACAAAAGAAGATTAATATTTTCATTCTCCTGATTTACCAGATTTTTTGGTTCAATTGCTATTGTAAAATTTGAAGTACTTTATCTCTTCTACATAAATTCAAACTCAGTATTTTATCCTCAAACAACTTCTCAAAGTCTTTTTAAAGAAAAAAAGAACAAATAAGTTTTATATCCTAAGAATATCAGTCAAAATAAAGTACGTTTTGTGGGAAGATATTCATAACATGCTTCTGTGATGATCAATTCATCATGCCGTAGAGGTCCAAATGCAGACTATATTGGTTTATATATCCCAAAACTTTTATTTGGTTATGTATTTTTGCATTTTTTTGTAGTCACTGTAAGTATATTCACAGTCATTACCAACTGGGAGCTTTCATTTCAATGTTCAGCAGAAAAAGCTGAAGTCCAAGTCAGAGAGAGAAATGAGCTCTCTTAGGAATTATTCTTTCTAAGCAAGCAGAGCTGGTGACCTCAGTCCTTGATCACAATTATCACTGCATTTTTACCTTAATATAGTCCCAAGAGTTGAATGCAGCAAGCAAGCGCTTCTGTGTTCTGAAGCCAAATAAAATGTTTTGGGCTAAAGTTTTCTGAAGTGACCGATCTGGGAGACTTTAGGTTTTGAATTCTGCTTGAAAGAAAGCACCCACTTTTGATGCCGGTACTACCAGTTCACTTGCTGGGTACTGAAGGTACTAAAAAATATCCCAAATAATTATGGTGTTAACCATAACATTTTGTTCTTTGTTTTCTTTCATTGTTTCCACATTTGGCAGTATGTTCAGAACTGATTAAATACATACTGTTTGTAAGGTCTGTTTGGTAGCACTTGCAAAGAATTAAGATAACAGGTAACTGTAATTTATGGCCCTAGAGGTAATCTATAACTTTATACTTATTTAGCTCTATGAATCTCAGTTAGTAAATACTATTTCATTTTACACAAAGTACTGTAAAAATAAAATTTTCTGATTTGGGAAATCTCTTTTACATTTCTGTCCTGGGTTCAGCAGTAGCAATCGTTTTTCTCCTCCTTAGTAGCTGGTGCAGTGCTGTGTTTCTGACTTTCAGCCTGGGAACAGCGGTGATAACACCGATGTTTGTAGCTACTGCTTAGAATGTTTAGACTGAGCAAGGACATTCTGAG
>WYDI02011166.1:0-24004 GCA_009867235.2 Psittacus erithacus
GCCCCTCTACTCTGCACTCGTGAGACCTCACTTGGAGTATTGTGCACAGTTCTGGTGTCCTCAACATAAAATGGACACGGAACTGTTGGAACAAGTGCAGAGAAGGGCCACAAGGAGGATCAGGGGACTGGAGCATCTCCCGTATGAAGACAGGCTGAGAAAGTTGGGGCTGTTCAACCTGGAGAAGGGAGGCCATGTGGAGACCTCATAGCAGTCCTCCAGTATCTGAAAGGGGCCTATAAGGATGCTGGGGATGGACTCTTCATTAGGGACTGTAGTGATAGGAGAAGGGATAACTGGTTCTAACTTAAGCAGGGGAGGTTTAGATTAGATATAAGGAAGAAATTCATTACTGTGACGGTGGTGAGGCACTGAAAGGGTTTGCCCCAGGAAGTTGTGAATGCTCCATCCCTGGCGGTGTTCAAAGTGGAGCTGGACACAGCCTTGGGTGACATGATTTAGTGTGAGGTGTCCCTGCCCATGGCAGGGGGTTTGGAACTAAGGATCTTTCCAACCCCAACTATTCTATGATTCTATGATTCTATAATTGTTGCTTACAGAGGATGCATACAGGTAACCCTGGATTGCAGGTGGCTTTCCTTTGAGAAAGGAAGTTAAACAGTGCTACATTCAGTCACTGTGGCCAGAATGTACATCTGCTTCTAGGCAAAGATGTTACTTCAGCTTAGGGGTTCCATGCTACAAATTAATGTACCTGTTTTGTTAAAGAAAAAAATAAAAAACCACCAATGACACAGACACACGCACAAAAGCAAGCTCCTATTCTGGATTGCTGCACCTGTAACATCATCTCTACATATTTTGAGAAAAAAAGAAAAAATTGTCACAGTTTTTGTGGTTATGTACAATACAAAAAAATCAGCTTTGCGACTTTTTATGTAAAAGTTATGAAAGCGGAGCCCATATTTTATCATCTACAAGGCCTCTATCATTAGGAGAGTCCTATTATTTTGTATTAGTCTTCCCCCAAGAATGAACAACATCAGGAATCTGGTCAGGATTGGTGCTCAACCAGATCTTTAACATCCAGGTTAGTTACTAGTCCAAAAGTTGTGCTGGTATTTCAGTAGTACTGGAATAGTACCATAGTGGCATTCTTAATAGTTGAGGGTACGGAACAGGACCCTT
Source organism: Psittacus erithacus (assembly GCA_009867235.2). Classification (NCBI taxonomy): domain Eukaryota; kingdom Metazoa; phylum Chordata; class Aves; order Psittaciformes; family Psittacidae; genus Psittacus; species Psittacus erithacus. Next base: position 1,150 of record WYDI02011166.1, read on the forward strand.
TCATTTGTAAAAGCCTAATTGTTATGCGAGATGTGAGAATAAGAAGGGAGGTGAACAGTTTTGCTGCTTGTGGGAAAAAATAAGAGAAATTTTCCTTTTCATAAAAATTTCACTCTCAGTAAATGTATTGAGGGAAACATTTGTATATATTCATTAGATTTCTGATTTGGAAGATCTTCGTATCACCTCATTAATTTAAAAATTATGCTTCTGCTATTTTCCCCTTAAGAAGAATGAAATGTTGGCTATTGTAATATTTACAAAGAAACTGCTTTAGGATTCCTCTCAGGAACAAAAGTTGCACAGCAGTTTTGCAATACAAAAGATATTTTATTAATTTCTTTTTCTCACACTCTTCTTGCTTGTGCACCTTTTGCACCCTCATGGGTCAGTTGGCTATGTATGTGCTTCAATGTAACAGAATTTCAGTTTGTTGGATTTTCAGCTGCACAATGAAAATGTAGATATTCATGTGAATGTTTTGTACATGGGGCTTTTTTGTTGTTTTTTTACTCAAGTAGCTTTTAGTATTCCTACAAATTTAGATTATAGCAATTCTGATCTTTTCCATAAATACAGTATTTTATGTATCTCTCTATAGGATAGAGACTATGCTTTGGTGAAAACTAGATCAAAGCAATATATTTCTATTAACTAGAAATTTCCACTAAAGGTAAGTCAGCACCTGTTCCTAGGAGAATTTTTGGGCATTATTTAAGAAGAAAATTTTGAAATGTTTCTCTGTTTGAACTAGAATAAATATGCATCTTCTGTAAACACAATAGGAATTTCCTCTTTTGCTTTTTAGAATTGCAGTATGGGTTTTGTAGACTGATAGGTATAGCTCTCTGCATGGTGTTATAATTGAAACGTTGTATGTTACAAGATTCAGGTTTTGATCTCCTCTTCATAATAGTAACTCTTTAATCTTTTTCTCTCTGTTGCCTCATTTTGACTTCTCAGTGTATTACGCTGCTAATGTGTACCATTATTGCTTTTGATTATTAACTAGGGATGGATTTGGAAAAAGTAATTTTGTGCTGGCTTGATGCAGCAGAATAAGCTGTCAAACATCATACCAGGTGACAGTGTGATGTCCTTCTGTGAAGCTGCAACACAGTGTGTGTTACAGCTGGAAGGTTACAGGTAATCAGAGAGGATTACCAAAGGCAGCTTTATTAAATATCTGTGGAGTTCTACTGTGGCTGTGACCAGATGATATACGCTTCTAGTATGAAAACAGGAAATTATTAATAAACTGGATTGGCTGTTCTGAATGCCCTTGCAAAAGTTTATCTAATTTTATTTTCTAGGGAGATTAATGTCAAGTATTAGATTTATTCTTACTTAAGGTGTAGGCCCTTTATGCTTTGAAGTGATTCCCTTTTAATTTGTTATATTTCCCCGAATGTTTGATGATATTAACATTGTTTAAACTGGAATGTTTCTACCCTCATTTTCTGGTACGTAAATTTTGACAGTTCAGAGTATAGTGGCTTATGTTGACTCTTTTGTTTTGTATTAATGTATAATAAAAAACAGTTCAATGAAGCCAGCTTTAATGTTCTTTGTAGACTTTCTGTCCAATACCATATTTTATATATTAAAAACTTACTTTTTCTTGATCATTTCCTTTAACTTCTATTGTATTTTTTTCTTTTTTTTACATACTGAAATGTTATAATTCGATACTTTCAGCAAAACTAATACTTCTTAAGGCAGAAATTGCAGATATACTTGTGATAAATAGCTGAAACAGTTTTGCATACAACTGTAAATTAAACTTAAGTGTGAAGAAATCATATCACCAATTTAGATACACCTTTATATCTTCAGAAAGATTAAAAATGTAACACCTTAGATTTAGCACTGTGACGTTTGACAAGCATTGAAACAAAAAAGGAAGTGTAAATTTTACTAATCAAAACATCTGTACTATGCAGCCATTTACATTTTCCTATCAAGACATGAGAGAAATGTTAATTTTAGATGACTCTTTTTATGACCTATAATTACTGTCATTAAGAAAGCTCTAGAGAGTTACAGGGAGCTTTAACTGAAATACAGTTTGACATGTTCTATAATTAATGCTGAATTAACATGCTACAGTATGTGCTTCAGAAGAAAAAGGGTTCTTTTTACTCAAAGAAAAGTCAAAGAAATTGTATTACAGTAATATCTGCTAACATCACTATATTTAAAGTTATGTCACTGGTTTCTATGAAAACCCTGTTTTTCAGTGGCTTATCGTGGCTATTAAATGATTTTCAGATTCTGGCACTAACTGCAGATGACTTCAACCCACAGGTCTCTAGTATTCCCTTTTTTTTTTTTTCCCTATTCATATACTTATTTCATTAAATGTTGATTGGAAAACATTACAATTTCTTGTCTCTATAAAGTACACTTATGTCCTTTAAAGCTTTGGGATACTCTTTTGTGAACTTGCTGTAAATAAAAATTATATCTGTTGCACTAAATAAAGTTTTCATTCTTAGTTACATTGTGAGCCTGAGAGTCCATACAAATTAAAAAAACCCAACAAAACAACCCCAAAAGCCTCATGTTATGTATTTATTTTACAGTATAAAGTTATTTAATATATATTATTGAGTTATCCTTTTCACCATTTCTTGGTTTATATGGATTCTGGAAACACTTTGGACATTGCCATAATTAAAGACCTATTCTGATTTTACTAAAAAAGAAAATAATCTAAAAATTTTATTTTAAAGCAAATAAAAGAAATATGAAAAGAATCCTAATAATTCAAGGAAGCACACAACAAATTCTTTTTTAAATATTGGAAGGGAATTCTATAGAGCTATTAACAACATCGCAAACAGACAGAAACATGTAAAGAAGAGGTATCTTCGTATTACAGACTGTAAACCAACCCAAATCTTCTACCTTGGATAGTCAAAAAAAATCAGAATTTTTATATCTTATATCTTTTCTCCTAAATAGCAGAAGTGAGATAATATTCTTAATACTAACAAAAACTTAATCTGCCTGTCTTTAATTGCTGCGAAATTTTGTTTCAGAAAGAGAATTTATTTGCCTTTTAAGTTCTGTGTTGGTCAGTTGTACACTGTGGCATTAAATTTTACTGCTTATAATCTATGGGAAAAAGTCCTTCCATCACTGTAAATAAGAAGGCCCTTTAAAAAAAAAATTAATATTGTAAATGAAATGAACTAATGCATTAATATTGCCAATGAAATTCATCACGGCATATATTATTTATACACTTCTTTCACATTGCTTTTAATTGTTTTTGTACTTTTTTACAAAACTCAGAAAACCTCATGTTTTAAATTTTATATCAACATTACTAATGTTTTTTAATCATTTTCTTTATCTCATTTAGGTCTTTGTTTTTTACTTACAGTGTGCGCATTTTAAAGACGGAAAGAACAAGGTTCATCTTACATGAGACATAAGCAATTGATTATAACACTGCTGGTGTAGTATTTTTAAGTACTCATTTATACATATTTTTTAAAAAAATTAATTTTTTGAAATAAATTTTGAAGTGTTTTAAGTCAGTGTATGATTGCTGAAGTTAGCTGAGCTTTACTGATTAATATCTGTTGAACACCAGATCATTTATATGATGCATTGAATGCAAGTTCATGCTAAATATAAGTATGTATTATGAAGAATAAAACAAATTATTATTTGAAAGGTTATAATTAATTTAGAGCTTCAGAATTAAAACCAAGTCAAAAACATTTAACATAAATATAAGCAGCCCTTTTTTTTTACCATTCACCAGCATAGATTTGTTGGGGTCATGCCAGATCTTGTCTCTCGCACCTGTGTCATCTCATAGAACCTTTTCCTGTATGTATGAATATATATATTAGGTAACATTTCTATTGTAGATTCTTGGACATCCCACTACAGATTTCTTCCTTGTTGGAAATTAGAGATAGTTTCCAAATTTTATTTCTTACTTCTTACTTGTGTCCTGGGTTCAGCAGTAGCAGCCATTTTTCTCCTTCTTAGTAGCTGGTTGCAGCACTGTGTTTTAGACTTTCAGTCTGGGAACATTGCTGGTAATACCGATGTTTTTAGCTCCTGCTTAGAATATTTACACTGACCCAGGACTTTTTGAGCCTCATGTTCTGCCCTGGGAGGAGGGGAAGCCGGGGGAAAGCGGAGGCAGGACACCTGATCCAAACTAACCAAAGAGGTATTCCATACCACAGCACGTCATGCCCAGGATGTAAATTGGGAGTTACCCCGGAGGGCTAGCTCTCTGCTCGTTCAGTGAGTGGTGAGCGATTGTATTCTCTTCCCTTGTTATTTCCCTTATCATTATTATTATTGGTGGTAGCAGTAGTGATTTGTGTTATACCTTAGGTACTGGACTGTTCTTATCTCAACCCATGGGAGTTACATTCTTTCCATTCTCCTCCCCTTCCCTCCGGGAGGGGGGGAGGAGGACAGGTTCGAGGGTGGGGAACTAGCAGGCTATATAGTCTTCTAATTTATGACTAAGCTTAAACCACAACACGACAACTTGTTAGATAGTGTCAGAGATATAAACTCTTCTTCTTACCTATTATCTTTAGTTTTCTTGATAACTTTTGGTGTGGAGTTTATCAAAGCTATTTTGGAAGCTCAAGTAAGTAATTTCCAATATTTTCCTATTTTAAATAGATGTTAACTTTTAATAAAGACCACTGATCAGTTGGTTAGGAACAATTTCCTTGTTAACATATCATATTCATCTAGGTATTTGCAACTAATTTTTTTTTTTAAAACTAATTTTCATGTAACTAAAGACCCACTGGTCTGCAATTCTCAAGATCAATCCTAAAGTCTTTCTGAAGCATTCCAATACTTTTAACAGATTAGGATGGTAACATTTCTAATAATGTAGAATAAACCAGAAGTGAACAAATATTCCCTCTGTATTTAGAAAGAACTAATATGATGGCTTATGCTACACGAGGGTGATGAATTGTTCTTTGCTCCATCAATAACTGGAGAGTATGTTAAACAACATCTGCTAGAGATAAACCTTTTAAATCAGCTGGCCAGCGTAATTTGCATCAAAGTGAAAGAGCTGGCAGACTTTTTAGAGTTATCGATGTATACTTTTTTCAAGCTCTGGAGTACTGATAAAACAATCTGAATATAGAACAGTATTTTATTCGTTTCAATATTCAAAATTAGCAGCCAGATTGACTTAGGTGTCTGGTTTGGCATTAGCCTCATGTAGCTTCAGGATAATCTTTATAGCATTTGTCCAATGGAATTTAAAGTAATGCTAATTAATGTGCTTTTCAGAAAAAGCATCTTTTTGGTCATATAAACTTATTAGAATTTTGATTTCTGAGGAATATGTGCAGATTTAATATTTTGAATCTTTCAGCAACATTTCACATTTTAAAACATGATAGTCTAACTGAAGTTGAATATTAAAACGCATGTAAATGGGCTTAAATATTTGATCTAAAAACTCCTTGTCACTGATTATTAACTGCTCTAATAGGGATTTGTAAATTTGTAAAAATACAAAATTGGCTAGTTGACTTATCAATGATTTGAAAGCAAGTATACACTCAATGTAAATTAAATAAAGCAGTGCTTTAAAAAGTGATAACTGCTATATCTAAAGAACTGTCTTGAAAAGCAGTGATTTGGAGAATAGTATGGTTATATGGGCAAGCAATTCAATGTCCAGACCTAGTGTAACATCGTAAAGACAAAGTAAAATGACAGATTACTTTTGGAATACTTTACATTTAGCACGTATGCATCCCAAAGGAGGAGTTGTGGAAAAGGAGGCAGTTATGACTTTGTCGTCAAATAAGATATTGGTTAGATTGATAGAGAAATTGGAAAGGGTTTAGGAATGAGGTGGGAAATAATTCAAAGTCTGCTAAAATCATCTTACAGTGGTAGACAACTACAATTCAATCTTTCTCTTTCAAAGAAGTAGATTGTGAGGTGACCTATGCACAAATTCACTCACTAGCAGGAAATACTGGCAAGAAAGTTTCTTTCATCTAATTGAAAAAGGCATAAAAACCTTGACATTGAAGATAAGTTTAAGAAAAGAGAGGCACACAGTCACAAAGTAAGCATGACTCTTTCTACAAAAGTGAATTTGGGCACTCGTCTTACTATCTGTTTACAGGAAGATGACATCAGTGATTTCTTCTCTTCCACGGCTTCTCAAACTTCACCCCTTAAAGGAGATCAATTTATGCTGTGTCAGCTATCATTCTTCAGACCTGGTACACACCCATTTGCTTCCTAGCATTTCAATTTTTATTTTTAATTTGAATATGGGACTTCAAGGGTCAGTATTGGAAATTATGGAAAAAAAAAAATATATGGCAAATATTGTCAGCAATGTCTATTAGTCAAGTTCCTGATAATTTATGTGATGTATAGGAAATTTATATGTTTTTAATAAATAACAGATGGGTGAACAGAAGTATGCCATCAAATAGGATGCTGGGGATGGACTCTTCATTAGGGACTGTAGTGTTAGGACAAGGGGTAATGGGTTCAAACTTAAACAGGGGAAGTTCAGGTTAAACACAAGGAAGAAGTTCTTTACTGTAAGGATGGTGAGGCACTGGAACGGGTTGCCCAAGGAAGCTGTGAATGCTCCATCCCTGGTGGTGTTCAAGGCCAGGTTGGCAGAACCTTGGGTGGCATGGCTTAGTGGGGGGGGTTGGAACTAGATGATCTTAAGGTCCTTTCCAACCCTAACTATTCTATGATTCTATGATTCTAAGTAAACTTTAAGTTTTCCCCACTCTTTTACTCTGGCACAATCATTGTTACTAATTCCACCTCTTTTATAGCAGAATTTTTAAGTGTTTGCTTTAGATGACAATGTAGCTTATGCAAGAGGGATAAAGGGTTGAGTGTTAGAAGAACGATGATGAAAATATATGTGTCAACTTCATTCAGATTATGTAGCATGGCAGAAGTGAATATGGGAACTGGTAACAATCTTGCAAATAAGCAGATGGAGGTTGTGATTGCAAGTAAGCAGATGGAAGTTGTGGCCTACTCTGAGAAACATGAATCTAGGAAAGGGAGAGGGGATATATATATATACACACACACACACACACATTCTGGTAGGGGAATTTTTGGTATCTCAGTTTTACTCAGTATTTTAAGTCTAAATCATAAGAAAACTATAACAACTAACTAATTAAAAGAAAAAAAAATATTGTTTAAACCGGAGTTTTCCTTCAGTATGCTTGCTTCAGGTAAGCAATTCCATTGAATTTGTGGTTGTATGAAATAAGTCTGTTGTCTTTTGGTCATCTTACTTGTAGAGGATAGTTAGGGGTCAAACAGAAGATATCAAAGCATTGGCAAAAATGAGATTGGATAGAAAAGGATGGGTTATTTACTAATTAAGAAAGAATGCAACTTCTTACTAAAGGAGACTGCTGATACTACCTAACTGACAGCATCATTAGACAATTCAGAAGTTTTCTCCCGACCTTACTTTCAGAATTGGTAGCTAGATGACAGCTTCTTTTACTGGGACTGAAGACCACATACAGACCATGAATGAAATAAATGTAGAGAGAACAACAGATATCTCACTTCAATATTTTATATAAAGAAACTAGTGTATATTTTGGTCTGTATAACATTATCTATACTTTAACTTTGTCTGTCATTTAGAAATTGGGAATATAAATGTATGCATGAAAAGACCAGAACAAAGGAGGAACAAGAAATGGCGTTTTGTTTGAAATCAAATGGAAACTCTCCAGGTTAAGGCAGGGTTGATAATGGTGAAAAAGTTAAGATGTGACTTCTCTTTCAAGCAGTTTGAAATCACTCAGTGATCACTTTTTTTCTCAGTGATCTTGACATTACCAGTCTTCTTATACAGTCTTACCTCATCTTTCACTTCTAGACTTTGTTCAGTCAGATCTGCTTTTAGAGAGTATAAAAATACATAAAATGGTCTCACCTACTTTTCCTTAATAGATTACACTGGAAAAAAAGAAATTATACTTATGAATGAGGTACAGAATTGGGCCACTGACGTATGCCTATATTTAAAATAAAAAGCTGTTTTATAGATGTGTGCATATGCAAAGAGTAAAATCAGTTTCTTATATTCTAACTTTGTGAATAATAAAACAAACATGAAAATGAAACAGCAAAAGTTGTTGTGTGGCATTCCCTTACCATCTCCTTAATATTTACCAAAAGACATAATTCCATATTTGAAATATTCTATTTTCCGAGTTTCGAAAGTTAAGTATTTACAATGATCTTTTTTTTCTTCTACTTCTTCTTCTTGAAAGCCCATCCAGCAGTGCTTCACAGAAATAATAGTATTTTGCTTTGTCTTTCAAAATTACCCTTAATGTAATCTTTTGTCACTATTCCATGTTCTTTCCTGAGCTGAACAGAAGTCACTATTGAGCCTGAAACCACTATCTGCAATCACAGATGAGCAGGTGCTCTTAATACCTTAGTACAACACTTCTACTGCCCCAAAACTGAAATCTGGTATACCTCTGTGACTCATGTAGCGTACAGAACAAAATACAGTGGTTTTATGGTTATGCCCATATAAAAGGCTTTCTCTGAGAATAAGAAGTTTGTGAGGAGTGTAAATACTATATTACACCTTGTCAACACATCCTACTCACTGTTTGATAGTTTCTGTAGTGAAAGTGTTTTACTCAAAAATTATGGTATGCTAAATTGGACTGCTGCTTCAAATAATTTCTTAACTGGTGGTTGTAAAATGCCTTCAAGAACACTGGCATGTGATTCACAGTTTCTTGTACTATCACGCCACTGTTTTGTTTTGTTTTGGTTTTTTTTTCTTGGACTTTTTTTTAGCACTTTTCTGAGTCACTAGAACTTTAGAAGTGCAATGTTCATGTAAGAACTCAGGTAGATTCTGTTTCTTCATATTTATTGTAAGAGCATCCACAAGGTGCTTTTTATTTTCCAAGTACATTAACTCAAAATTCTTTCCCTGCAGAATACACATTCTAAAAAAAAAATAAAAATACTGTCTTGGTAGTGGGTTTGATTTATTTATGTATCCAATGAACCTACTGAGAAACAATTTTTTTTCTTCATAGCAGTGGTTAAAATTGACAACTTTTCAGTGGCACTTGCAAGTAAATCACATTACAATACCACTGTATTTACAGTACTTCCTTGCTATTTCTTTCTTAGTGTGTCTGTATAATGGGATTACCATGTAGATGATATTTAATTGCATATCTTGCAAGCAAAACTAGAGAATTAATGGCAACCAAATCTGTTTTGGAAGCAATTTTCCTATTAAAACAAAGGAATCTTTGTTATTTTTCTGTACCCTTTACATATAGGAAGACTTTTTTAATACATTGCTCTTGGTTACTTTTTTTCATGTCAAAGTCACTTTAATAGATAAGTCCAGTCTACAAAATAAAATACTGCAGCCAATTTATATGCTGCCGGTTTCCTGATACAGATTTGTGACAGTAGACAAATCAAGTTTTATAGGGAGCTGGTATGGAGATATACAACACTAAGAGTGCAGTTACCATTGGAACATACCAACATCACGGTAGCCATTTTATTCTGCTACATCACTACAGGGAAGATAGAATGGAATCAAACTTTTCTTCCTTTATTCATCTTCTGCTGGAGTTGTTGCTAGTCAGTTTGTCTGAGGACATTGAAGTCAATTAGAGAAAAATGCTTCCCTGCTGAAAGCATACCATCCTCATGTTCACCTGTATAGATACAGCTCTGTCTTCTTCCTCAATCTGCTCAGTAGAAGGAAGACCTTTTGTTCTTTGAAAAATGGGTAAAAAAATCCTACTTTTCTACCATATTGGGCTATAATGGCAACAAAAATTGAGGTACAGGTTGGAATAAGGGCTGATTTTCCTCTTATTTATCATATTGACAACAACTGCTTCTTGAAAAATTATTTTTCTTGTTATTAGTAAGAATTTCTTGCCCATTTATTTACTAGCTTGTTTGTTTTTTACACTTCCTACAATTGTAGATCTACATTTTTCACAGAAATTTTTTCAATTAGCACAATTGCTTAGGTAATCATTATGATTCAGTCAGCTACACTGTTTTACACAAAGCTGTTAACAAAAGATGCTGGAGCCAGATGCCTTCTTAAAATGAAATCTAGTTCACAAGATGCTGAAGACATCTCTACATTCAGCATTAATGTGGAAGCATGTCAAATACGATTACATATATTTTTTATATGTATTATACACATATACACACACCCCCCTATACATATGTACATATTTTTTTGTGTTCTTGTTTTTTGGTTTTGTTTTTTTTTTTTTTTTCTTAGTGATAGAGCAGGGAATTGAGGAATTTCGGTTATAATTTTTATTCCTGTACATTCAGCCATCACTGCCTGCTATCCGGGACTGCCATGACCACGCTGATATCCATAATAGCCTTTTATGACTACCAGATAATAGCTAATAAAACCTCTACTTTTATAACTAAGTAATTAAGAAATACAGCAAGTTTTTTATATAGACGCTCCACAGAGTCCTTTTTCACTTGCTTGTGTCAAGGAAGAGGCCAAGAAACTAACTTCAAATATATTTAAAATCTGTAATTAGACTGATAATCTCAAATATTGCATCAGTAACATTCACCGGGAAACCTTAAGAAATGTTAAATAGATGAAACTGTTAATGTTGTGTTACTTAGCTCTAAATGCACTGAAGTTAGTGAAGTATTTTAGTAAACGTGAAGAGTAACTATCTAGTGCCTATTGTTTCTCTCTTATATTTAAATTCGTAACCTCACCTAGGCAGAAATGAAAAGACAGAGAAAATATGTGCTTCAAAAGGTTTTTTTTTCCTGAATTAGAAACTGGAGTAGATATCATGGGAAACAAAATCAAGAAACAGTGGACGTCATGTGTCACTTTTGCAGTTATTGATACTAAGCAAGTAACAGTACAAATCCACTGAGATTAAGTATTGTATGTTTATGGGTTTATTTAAATTGTTAAAATGGAATACTTTTAAGCGTTTAAATATTTTATGATTCATGGCATTTATGTTTTAGAATCTTACTCATGTGCCTCATGCAATGTTCGAATTTTTTTTCAGCAGCTTTTATTTGCTTTAAGATGGAAGCAAATTATGCCTTTAAACCGTAGGTGACAGAAGGAAAAAATAATGGGAAGATAGAAGAGTACATGTATTGGTGAGATGACTAAACGTTGCACATATTGACCAAAAACACATCCTAAGTGTTCAAGGATTCCCAAATAAATAGAATAACATGAATTAAGACAATTTAATTTTCTCCTGTAACTGTAGTGTAGACTAACCCAAACAAAGTAGACAAATTTTGCAGTTTTTAATAATTTTAAATACTATTAAATCTTTTTTCCCTGTAGCTTTTAATAATGTAGAAGAAATATTTTAGTTAGCCTAGAGCTTTTTTGCAATTAAAAAAATGCGGTTTTGAAGATGTTCTTGAGTTAATTGAGCTTTGACATGGCACAGAAGTGCACATTTTTAAGAGCTCTAAGACTATTCTAGATTTCCTTTATAAAGTAGAACAGTTGCTGATCTTGCATGGATCTGAACATCAGTTCTAGCAAAAAAAGTCTCGTAGTCTTCAAAAAAAGGTATTATAATCCGGGGTTTCTTTATTAAATTGCCACTGTCATCCCATGGCAATTTCCTCCTGGGCAAGGTGAGAATGTGCTATTCTGTAATGAAAATATCCTCTCTTTTCTTTTGTTTTAGTCTTTCTGATACCAATTGTTCCTTTATGGGAGAGATTGGAAAGACCACAAACTCTAGAAGAATGGGGAAGATGATTCTGCCTTTTGGCAAAACTTAGCATACCCTGAAAGGAGGGCCAGAGAGAAAGTTCACAGCACCACAGTTTCTGGTGGCCAGCATATTCACTGCATAAAGTCGTGAATCTTCAGGTCAGGCAGAGGTGGAAACACTGTGAGGTTTAGGGGCAGCCAGCCATGCCTCAGAGGAGACATAAAGAAACTCTGTAGTGAGGGACCCTGGGATTTTGGTAGTGTTTGCTGCAAAACTGAATGACATTCAAAGGCTAAGCCTGGAAATCAAGGCTGGAAACAGGCCTTTCCTTTAAGAGCTTAATAAGTAAAAAAAGCTGATTATAAACATTTCTTATTTTTGCTTTGTCTTTCCTGCTTGTCTTGACTCCCTGCTGTTTAAGTAAAGAAATTACAGTTACCCCATTTGGGATTCTTAATAATAATGGACTTTTTTAGGTAAAAACCAGTTTTATTTGGGGAGCCTCCTGCAGTGGTACACCTGTTTGAAATGGGTGTCACCATACCTTGAGTTAGTTAGGATGGCTAAATGTGTTTTAATGTGAATGCCCATCATATGCACTTAACCTCCAAGGCTGTAGCGGCAGCCTACATCAGTGTTTCCACCCTTCTCCTATGCTTGCTTTGAACTGTGTCAAACTCTGTGCCAAACTGCTTCAGCATGCTAACCTAGCAGAAAATTATGTTGTTGTCTTAACTTTGTGAGTTTGCATGGTTTCTAGTGGAGTCAGATGAGAGGCAGAAGAAAGTCAAGAGATGGCAGTGGCAGCTAGTGTTTAGTCTGACCTGTCTGGAAATTTGCAAGCCATGTGAACATGGGATCTACATTTTCTATGTTTGTTGAGGGGTCTGCTTTGATAAATAAACTATTTATTTCTCAATAATACATCCTGCAACAGTTTCACAGAAGTGTCATCATTTGGGATGCATAGCACAATGTCTCATTATTTTTTTACTCGGATGACATTTGTCCATATAAACAATTTTGACAGTTTGTGGGTGTCCTGGGTTCAGCAGTAGCAGTTATTTTTCTCCTTCTGAGTAGCTGGTGCAGCGCTGTGTTTTTGATTTTCAGCCTGGGAACAGCGCTGATAACACTGATGTTCTTAGTTGCTGCTCGGTAATGTTTAGTCTGACCAAGGACTTTCTGAGTCTCATGCTCTGCCAGGGAGGAGGGGAAGCCGGGAAGAAGCAGAGATAGGACACCTGACCCAAACTAGCCAAAGAGGTATTCCATACCACAGCACGTCATGCCCAGGATATAAACTGGGGGCAGTTACCTGAAAGGGCTCGATCACTGCTCAGTTCGGGCTGGGTATCGGCTGGCGGGTGGTGATCGGTTGTATTCTCTTCCCTTGTTATTTCTCTTTCCTGAATTTAATTAAACTGAATTTAGCAAACTTAACATAAACATCAGCCTCAAATCCAATATAAAACACAGTATTAAATTGCGTGGTCTATCATTCTACTGGTACCTAAGGATAGTGGGAGAGGGGGATGTCTGCCAAATCTCTTCCAAGCCAGACCTGCCAAGCTGCTCCCACCACAAAGCCTCAGAGCAGTTTGGATGGGCAGACCTGCCGTGTCTTCTCCTAAAGCCTACTCACTGTGCTGCCAAAAATACAAGATTTCTGATACCAGAAAGAAAGCTGGGAGACATCAAGTCTAATCCCTACTCCCAGGACAATTTTTGCCCTCCTCCCACCCCCTTTTTTTTTTTTTATAATTCCCAGTGTTTGGGTAATATAGATATGCAGATAATTTGGGCAACAGGAACCATAAGTTTTTAAAAACTAATTTTTCTATTAATCCACACTAGTCATAGTGATGTGCATCTGTAGGACTTTTTTTTTTTTGCACCCACAGCATGTTTTTTCTATGGTATTCCCTTAGGCAAGAAGGTGATTCTACTGATGCATTATGGATTTGTTAAAACATGAATTAGAAATTGTGTTTCTTTTAGTGACTTCAAAGGAAAACCTGGATTTTATTAAAGACATGCAGCCAAAGTGTTACTAGCTTTTCATCTTTATTTCCCAAAGCACTGCAGCAAAGAAAAACTTCATGATGTAAGGGGAAATCACAAAATATGTGTTTGCACAAGCAACATAATAGTCCCTTTTCCAAGCTTCTCACAGCCCATTGTGCTAGCCTTTCACCATAAAAGTTCTTTGGTCTTCCTTTACATTATTTGCATCTCCTTTATGTTTCTGCAAGAAACATCCTTTGCCCCCCCTTGTTTTCTTCTTTTTATCAAACACTGAAATTAGCTGAACTGGGAGTTCAAAGTAAAGGCCTTCATCCTTATTTTCCCCTCCTTTTTTGCCTATAAGCTTCCTCCTTCAACAAAATGTGCTGTATTAGGGCAGATATGTTAAGAAATTAAGTTGAAAATATTTGGAGTTTTCTGTATCTTAATAGTAGAGAACTTTGGGTTATTATTTTAAACCAGTAGAGAACTTCAAGTTTTTGCTGTACAAATCACCCTTTTTTATACAAGATGCAGTATTTAATATTTGGTTTCAGAATCAGAAGGCTATCCAATGTATCACATATATTGTCTCAAGGAACTGCGTACAGTACACCATACTGAATCCTCTTGATTATTTTCTCTTTTCAAGGATATTCTTCAATATACTGTCACTTTACAATTTGTCCAAAAAGAAAAAGAATGGGAATAGTTACTAATATACTAATAGGGCATTGCGCACTATTTACTACATTCATCCCCAAAGCAAATAAGTGTAAATGGTAGGTAGATTCGTGTATTATTGCCTTCGAAACACAAGAGTGCTACTGAGAAAGATGCTGCAATTTTCAGTGGTATTACCTGTGCCACAAACTGTTTGTCTTCCCCTTCTAGCGAAGACAGGGAGGGGAAAGTTTACTGTGCATCTAGGGAACGCATTTAAATGCTAGTTCCTCTTGCAATAATTAAGATAACCTATGGGTCACTCAATTTGGTTTAATCTATTGCAGAGGAAGCTGACCATTTTGTAAGGTGGTACTGATGCTGCATCAGAAGGTAGATAGCTATTTAGAAGTCGTGCCACTGTATTTCTCTTTTTACTAATTTAAACACCCGCATAACATATTCCTTTAATCAATGTAATATAACCCACCAGTAAATGATTCTCGTCTAGAAATTTAGGTATCTGTGCTTATCTGTACAGTCAGTAAAGAAAGAAAAGCCCCGACAGAGGGCAGTTCAAAGGTCGAGAAATGGTACTTCTATTTGACTCCAGCGGACAAGGAGGGAAATTACAGTCTTCAGACATAAGCTTCATCCCAAGCAGATGATAAAATTACATAGCATTGTTGGTTAAAGGGCATAAAAGAGGGCAAAAATATTAATTATAACATATTTAATCAGATAAGCTAATCAGATAAGAATCAAATAGGATGAATCCAGGTATCTTGGAGCTCCTGCAGAATGTGATCTATATGAAAAGCCTGTCTCTCACAGTGATCCAGCAGAGACTGCAATCTAGCGGTCACATTAAAGATTCCAGTGCTCCTGACGCTGGCCCACGCTTAACACTGGCAAAACTGTAGAAAAATTCAGACTGAAACCAAGTTTTTTTTCTTTCTCTGTGGCCTCCTCTCAGTGATAATGAGACTGAACTTTAGTAGCTGGAAGAATTAGGAAGCTGGATAGCCAGGTCAGACAGGTGCACCACCATACTGCCTCTGCTGAAGCTATAACCTCCAGAAAAAGAGTGTAGCAGGAGGTCAGTTTTAAATATCATAGTAAATTAAAATAACATGTTTGCAGAACTGCTGAGAGTGCTGATATACCTCTATGATTTCTACATTATCCCAAGGACAGCCTCTGAACACATGTAGCTTCTTTTAAGAAAAATTTAAAGGAATTAAAACCAACAATTGAACTTCTGTCCAATTTACTACACTCTTTTAAAAAAATGATAAATTTGAATTAAGGTATTCTTTTTAACTTAGCAGACTAAATGCTCCAGATTTATGGTGAAGAGATATAGGAAGATTTCTTTACAAATTTTGGTGGCTTTGAAAGACATATTTCCTAGTACAGTGATTGCTGATGTCATTTCCAGTTCTGAAGTGCATCCCTGAATAATAAAGATTAACACATTCCTCTCAATAATAGAAAACACTAATGACTAGAACACTCTAAATGTCTGCAAGATCTAAAACATGAGACTGAAACAACAATAAACTTAGACCAGAATGTTGCAACTTCATATCTATTTCTAAGGGTATGGTCAAAGTATTATAGGACTAGGCTAAAACCCTTCTTACTCTATCTACTGATCATAGAATCATAGAATAGTTAGGGTTGGAAAGGACCTTAAGATCATCTAGTTCCAACTCTTGTGCCATGGGCAGGGACATCACACATGAAACCGTGTCACCCAAGGCTCTCTCCAGCCTGGCCTTGAACACCGCCAGGGATGGAGCATTTACCACTTCTCTGGGCAACCTGTTCACTGCCTCACCACCCTTACAATAAAGAACTTCTTTCTTATATCTAATCTAAACGTCCCCTGTTTGAGTTTTAACCCGTTACCCCTTGTTCTGTCACTAAAGTCCCTATAAAGAGTCCCTCCCCAGCATTCTTATAGGCCCCCTTCAGATACTGGAAGGCTGCTATGAGGTCTCCATGCAGCCTTCTCTTCTCCAGGCTGAACAGCCCCAACTTTCTCAGCCTGTTTTCATACGGGAGGTGCTCCAGCCCCGTGATCATCCTCGTGGCCCTTCTCTGGATCATGTAACTATGCTAAATGTACTTCAAAAATTGTAAGTCTAGACAAAGATTATAGAAAAAAACTGTATTTGAAAATATGAAGCAGAGCTTTTCTGCATGGAAACACGCATAAGTATAGATTAAAAAATAAATGTATATAAAAATATAAATATATTTGTCTAGCTCCTTGTATGCATATGCTTTTTTGTTGTATAACATTACTTTTTTTGTTAATACTCTGTCTTTCTGCAGAAGATTTAAATTATAACTGCACAGAAGCTATTCTTTCTTGAAATGAGGGAAAACATGACGAGTTGTATCAGGATAACTAACAGATCAGTTAATGTATCATTTTAATGATATGACCATTCTTGCACCAGAATAAATGTTTTGTTTGCTTATGTGCTTGCTCAGGAATAAAAATCTTACATGTAAACAAAACAATAACTTGTGCCTAAGTCTACAGACACCCTGAGACGATAGATCTCCCCTGTGCTAAGTTCAAAATTTCTGCTGTGAGAGGCCTAAGTAGCATTTCTTCAAACATCCCTGGTTGTATTAAAAATTTTAAGCTTGGATTATTCTTTTTCCTAAATATACAGAGTCTGTCCACAGAAGCAGTGCAATACCCAGGTTTTTATTCTCCATTAAAATACTATGTCTTCTGTTTGGAAAATTTATAATCTCCCATGATCAAACTTTGGTCAAAAATTGTTATGGAAACAAGCATTATCTCATCATTATGGCTAAAGATGAGAAGACTTCAGGGAAAAATTCTGAAAAGAATAAAAGTTTGGAGGAATGGGAGTGAAGGACAACCTCAACTTCTGTATTAATACATATTGTAGGTTGCTTCTGCTGTCATTTCATGACCTCTTTATGGTTATTTTCCAGAGAAAAAGTAAGAGGAAGCTTAAGGCACAGAAACAAATTCTAAGAGGTATCTTGAATAAATCGTATATGATCACATCACCTCCTTGCACTCACCTAACATACTTCAGGTAACTGCCTCTGTTGTCAGTACTAGAAAGGGATTCAAACAAACAAACACAGCCTCCCTTAAACTCTCATGCCTACATAGGGAGTGACCAAAGCCAGCATGTTCATGTTTCAGGAATCTTGTTTAGACAACTGAAATTAAATTGTATTAATACAGGGTATCATGCCATTATAGAAAATAATTTCCAGAAGCCAAAACCTGAAGTGTACTGAACAGCAATGAATTTTCATATTTTAGAACAGTAGGAAATCAGACTTACTAAAAATTAAACAATTGTTTCAAATGCAGAAAAAAGATTACAATTTTATTTGAGGTATTAGGTACAGGTTATACATTGTAGGCAACTGTTAAAATATACTGTATTTTCCACCACTCTCACATGAAGAATATCACCATCAACTTACAATTTTGTAGTTCATACCTTCATTCGCTTCTAAAGGCAAAATATATGAATTTGGCACAACCTCAGAACTTACATTTGCACTGAAATTTCACTTCATTACTAACTGTACACATTTCCAGCACACTTATTTACTGTGTTATTTAACGTCATCAGTGATTTAACATCATGAAACTTGCCCCTACTTTACATATACCTGGCCACTTCAGTTGTCAAAAAAACTTTCATTAATAGAATTTCTTAAAAGCTCTTGAGAGTCAAGATTGAGTGTTTTGTATTAGGCAAATCCATTCGCATCACTCAGTGATTATCCACTTTACAGCTGCAGTAGCCTTCCCTTGGGACAAAAAAGTACTTTAAAATCTGATAAAATTCAATATGGACAATGTTGCATACTTTTTGGTTGCAAAAACGCACCACTAGAACAGCAGTATATCCACTTGAAACTACTGACAACATTTGGGAAATGTGATTAATTACATGCTGCAGAATGGAAGTCTTTGACCCAGTTAAAACAGCTTACTACCAAGGCTGGGCTTTGCATTTGCTTATCTTTTTAATATAACTCATGGCAGGTAAAAGAACTCAATGCACGAGTGAGCAAAAGAACTGCTTAAGCAGAAATGGGCTCAAATTCTTTCTTAGGAATGACGAGGAATGAATTTGATGGTTTAATCCTAGTTTTCTACTTAAGCATGTTACAATGTATGTGTTTGCATATCAAATCTCTTGTAATCCTGTATGATACTTTTTGCATTTTCATTAGTGCATCTTGGTGTGCTTCTGAGCTCCCAGGCTTAGATGTGAGCCTTAACTAACTTCATATTGAAATAAGACTTCAGTACGCAACATTTTTTCCTTTCTCAACCTTTGGACCCTGCTTTTCATGCAAACCAGACTGGGCCATGACATACTGTTGAGAAGAATGCTGAGTGTGCTGTGGCACTTAGCAGAAGATAGCTGGATACAGAGACCATGCAGCTTCAGGAAGGGGCATGCTGAGCAAGCCTTCTCAGCTCTGTATCACTCCTAGTAACCAGTACTTTCCTGTTGACAGGCTGAAGGTGGTTAATTTATACCTCCAGGGTATAAGGTTCAGACTTGCCCTTTAACCATTTACTCACAGCTGAGCTAAATCCCTAAGCAGCCTGCTGACACTCACACGCTCCAAATAATGATTCAGCAAAGATCTTCAAAGAAAAGGAGAAATAGCTATGAACTACTACTTCTACTATCATGGTTTGGTCCAAAATTATTACGAGTTTCCAAATTCCTTTGTCTTTTCTGTAGAGACATCAGAATAGGTGGGAAGGCATGTAACGCAGATTGACACTCCTGAAAAATTATAGAAGGATATTTGCTCTCTTTCTTGTGAGATTGTTTATCTACCTGAAACATGTTTATTGAAACTTTGTATTTATGAGGACTATGATTTGCTCAAATTTTTTTGAAAGTAAAGAAAAAAGAATACTGCCATCTGTTACCTTTCAAAAGTCTAAATAAAATTGATACAGTCATGGAAACCACAGTTCTATTCCTGCTGAGCTTCACTGTGTATCCATATCAGTTGTTATTTTTCTCATTCTTTTTTAAGACAGAAGCCTGAAGTAGGAAATATTTTTTTCTAAAGTTTTTTATAATACAAGTATAAAGGTATGTGATTTATGGGTATTCTGTTTTAAATTACTGTCACTTAAAAGTATATAGATGTGTATATATATAGATATAAAACACTCATATTTGTAACCCTTCTTAAATGGTACAGATCACCCTGTTTGTGTCAACACCTGTTTGACATATTTTATCTGCCTTGTCAGTAAGTCAGAAAATCATATCTTGCCAATTACTAATTCTTCTTTTCTAATTTCACATAATTACAAAAGCAACCAGAAATAAATCGCGCATTGTTTAATAATACATGGTAATGTTTTAGAGAACTTTAAAAAAGTAAATTTCTTTTGCAGCATTAGTGTAATGTATTATGTAACATTAATATGCATAACAGATGGCTCTCACAAGAGTAAGCTTGTATTATTTTGATTTGATTTTAATTAGATATATATTGTCTCTTCCATTATATATTACCCATATTAATACTGAAGGAGGATTTTATGCATAGTATTCAAAGATTTATTACACTTAGAAGTTTTAAATACCATTGATAAAAGACCACTATTTTGAATAGTCTTCAAAAAGGCACACTACTTTCGATGATAATTTTTGTTGGTTTGAAAAATGATAAAATGTCATTGAAGGAGGTGGTAATTTTAAGTGTGTGTTCTCATTTCAAAACCGTGTATACATATATATATATACACATATACATTGTTCTTAAAAATTTACATATGGTTTTGTATTAGAACATTCTTTTATTTGGCCAATAATGATTTCTAAATCTACTATAGCCGGGTGGATTCAAGGCCAATACGTTCTACCCTCACTTCTTTCTTCCTGTAGTCTTTAACTATCATCTGTTGAACAAAAGGTTTCTCCACTCAGAATTTAGTTACTTTTACAGATTTTTAAAGTGCACTTAGTTTTCTAGAATTTAACTTCTGCATCATAGTTAATTATTGTGAGTTTGCAGTAAGTTGTGGTTCTGGCAGTTAAGTAACGAAGGGACTAATGACAAAATAAAGGTTTAGCCCATTTAAAGAGCCTGCCTAGAGAATTCTTGTGATACCTTTTGTGATATAAATTGAGGAACTGTACCAAAAAGGGATTTCACAGAGACCAAAAATCATTTTATTATTTGGCCTAAGCCCCAAGTATCTATCAGATATTAACAGATTTTCACCACTTTTGACTTGAATTTGATTCCATTTGGAGATATAAAGGCAAAAGTCTGATGTTCAACTCTCAAGTTTTAGGTTATTCAGTCTTTTGCATTCTCTATTTTATTTTTTTGTATGTATTGGGTATACCAAAATAATGCCATTTCTCTTGCATCTTTCTGTTCTAAATGCAATGAGCTGTGACCACAGAGCTAAACTTAAAGGAATACATAACCAAAATAAAAGAAAAAGTAGAAAGAATAAAACTTTTAAACTGAAACATAGCAAGTTATAATTGTTCCATTTTTATAAAATAAATCTGATTTCAATTAAAACAACCTCTGGAGGTAGGCTAGTGTATATTATAATAAATGAGTAAATGTAAGGCGTGGGAAAAGTTCAGACATTCCTTCCAGCATATTGAATCAATTAATAGCATGTACAAGGAAACCCTGATTATTTGAAGGAGCAGAGAAAAATGACTTGATTCTTTACAAGTAGTACAGACTATTATTAGTATTCCAGATAGAGTGTGTTCTAGGGAGTCCATCGTAAGCTTTGATCTCTCTGCATCCACAGCTGGAAACTTTGTGCCAGTCTCTGGAAGCAGCACGAACTGACAACAGTCGCCTCCATCAGGAAAGTGAGTTAGTGGTTGCAAATGTTAATCAGTGGATCAAAGAACAAAAGTGAGTAAAATTGGGTCTCTTTTTTTTTTTTTTTCCCGTCGATCTGTTTTCATTTCCTATGGCCCCAAACAATTAAAGCATTCATAAGAACTCTCTTCTCAACTTACTGCCATATCTTTTATCTGGAGCTCTGCAATAGGTCTTTATAAACATACTATCAAGTTTTTTCACCATCACATTTATGTCCTTTTGAAATAGCACAAATAATCAAATAATAAATAAGTTATCTGCAAAAAAAGTAAAATTTGAGACCTCTTAATAATGTACAATGTAAAACAACTGAACCCCGTAGATAAGAAAAATATATGTATATGTTCTTACACTTGGTGACTTTTTCTTTAGATTTTGCAAACCTTTTGCATTGATGCTTTTAATTCTTAAATGTATTTTTTGCCTGTAGCATTTAGGAAGATATCCTTCATGATGAAAACTAATTTGCCTGCTAAAAAGTCAAGAGTTAAATGGACAAATTAAGCTACTGAGAAGTATCAATCCTCTATTTCTCATAAGGTAGGCATATACCTGCAATTCTGAACATACATACAACCATAAAATTAAGCTTTGCCTTCCTTCAATTATTTGCATAATTTAAATACTTTTTGCTATATTTAACATTAAACTATAAATTACATTCATAATGCTTCTCTGGAAAGTAAAGATGGGTTACTTTATTAGGGGATATAGTTTCTTATGTGCTTCTACAAAACTGTCCCAATCAGGAAGACGGCTGAAATGGACTAGAAAAGTGAATGACCCTGAGTCTATCTCACACTGATATGCAGTATGAAAATACAAGAATAGGTCCACAAGAAGAAATTAATCCTCTATAGAAATTGCATTGGGTTATGAGAAATTATTGCAAATTTGTTATGTGTCTTTACAAGCACCTTTCCTACACAAAATAATTATTGATATATGGAACTATATTTTCTTTTAATTGCAAGTGTTTCCATGACCCAGTTGTCTCCCTTTATGGTTCCCTTTGTATAGTCTGAAAATCCCAGAACTTACGTCTCCAGCAAATCTGATCAGTTTGAAGTCTTTTAAAGATAAGATGACTCATTTCCAAAATTCCATTGTCTATATTGATTAACTCCCCATTGACTATGCAGAAAGCCCCAAATGATATTTGGATATATAGAAACCTAGTTTATGAACCTAATTTAAAAATCTCACTGGCAAAGTCAGGCCATCTATCTAGTCCACTGAAAATCACAACTCTAGCACTACAGATTCCTTAATGAATTGGTCATTTTCTGTTTTAAATGCCAAGAGCCTACAATAGAATTGTGTTGAGGAATGGCTTGATGAGAAAGGGCATGGCTCTCTGGAGCAGTTGTACAAGCAGACCAAATGCTGGGCCGCACTAGGCCACGTTTGAAAATGCAAGTCATGAGGAGTAGAGAGAGCCAGGAGCAAGCTGACCTTGAGGGGCT